>JAWPHD010014192.1:0-62977 GCA_037043455.1 Cyrtodaria siliqua | reverse complement strand
CTACGGAAACGTATATCGGCCTTATGGTTTATGATGACTTAATTAAGACGTCTTCGCCTAAAAGTGTTTCAGAAGACACCTTTATCTGATCGCAAATTGCATCTCTTTGACAAAATTACGATATCATAACCGCATTCCAAAAATAAATAATGTGACTATGTATTTAAAATAATATTTTTGTGCTTTTTAATTGACATTAAATTAACTTTGTTATTTTTGATTTCTTAGTTTAGTCGATTAATTTTGGATATTTAAAAAAAATAGATCGCATCTGTGCACACCTAAACACCAGGGAGAAAATACGGCTTTAGCAGTTAGGACGCTGTTTGAACGGACTTTATTTGTTCAGTGGACAAGAAATAGAAGCACAGCTGCTGGACAGCCACGAAAGTGGAGCGGGCATTTAGTGTTACCCTTGTTCGTCCGTCTGTCAGTCCCTCCGTCCTTTCGACCACCCGTAAAGTCCATTTTTAATTTACAGTATTTGTTTGACTGACACCGGGGCATCGGTGTCGCATGGACAAATTGTTCTAGGTTAATAATTATTTGTTGTCCTGTTTAATTTGCATGTCATTATCAGAAAAGGAATTGCATTTTAGGTGGTAAAGGTGTTTAAAGGGGTTAGTGCACTATTTTCAAACACAATGTATTTAAAAGGGCTCTGAAAAACTTGAAAAAAGCTGAAAGAATTATCAAAATGTCATGAAAAATAAAGGAGATGTGATCTATTGGAAATTTGCGAAAAACATCAATGGAGGCGGCCATCTTTGGACGATGATGTCATCACGCCGTTTTACCATATATGGCATATTGATGAAACGTATTTTAAAGCAAGGAATTGATTAAAAATAATATACAGATGTAAAATATATAAACTGTATGCTTATTATTCATTTGCAGTGATTTTCTTTGCTTTAAAAGACATTTTGTCCATATGCCATCTATTGTAAAAAAGCGCGATGACAATAGGCAAATTGTCAATAGGTAATATCTCCTTTGTTTTTCATGGCATTTTTATAATTCTTTCAGTTTTTTTCAAGTTTTCAGAGCCCTTTAAAATAAACCTGTTTGTAAATAGTGCATCAACCCCTATAATGGAATGGTTGTTTAATGGTATGATTGTTAAATTGTATGATTGTTTAATGGTATGATTGTATAATGGTATGTTTATTTAATGGTATGACTTTTTATTGATGTGATTGTTTATTGGTATTATTGTTTAATGGTATGATTGTTTAATGGTATGATTGTTTAATGGTATGATTGTTTAATGGTATGGTTGTTTAATGGTATGATTGTTTAATAGTATGATTGTTTACTAGTATGATTGTTTATTGGTATTAGTATTTAATAGTATGATTGTTTAATAGTATGATTGTTTAATGGTATTATTGTTTAATGGTATGGTTGTTTAATGGTATGATTGTTTAATAGTATGATTGTTTATTAGTATGGTTATTTAATGGTATAATTGTTCTAATTGGTGTTTAATGGTATGATTGTTTAAGAGTACGATTGTTTAATGGTATGATTGTTTAATGGTATGACTGTTTAATGGCATGACTGTTTAATGGCATGACTGTTTATTGGTATGAGTGTTTAACGGTATGATTGTTTAATGGTATGATTGTTTAATGGTATGATTGTTTAATAGTATGATTGTTATATGACTGTTTAATGGTTTGACTTTTTGTTGATGTGATTGTTTAATGGTAAGATTGTTTACTGTAATGATTGTTTAATGGTATGGTCGTTTAATGGTATGGTTATTTAATGATATGATTGTTTAATGGTAAAAGTGTTTAATGGTATGATTCTTAAATGATGTGGCTGTTTAATGGTATGCTTGTTTAATGATCTGTTTGCTTACAGTGTTAGTTAATGGTATGCTTGTTTAATGGTATGATTGTTTAATGGTTTGATTGTTTAATGGTATGGTTGATTAATGGTATAATTGTTTAATAGTATGGTTGTTTTAATGGTGTTTATTTTTGGAAAAATGCAGACAGTGTTTATCAATAGTTTAAGATAGGAATTTTATCTACACGGTTAAGCTTTTCAACTTTGCAATACACACTATACTAAAACCATCTTTACTAGTACAAAAAGTAGTGTCCAAAGAGTTAAACTTTAAACAGCATTCACAAAAGAATCTGACATACATGACAGGGGAAACAATCTATACCTACCTGCCCGTCTGAAAAATTTAAGGTCGGGAAAACTAATATATTTTTAAGTGTTGCCTTATTTAACGGCTGATCAACACATTATACTTTGTAATTTAGAGCCGACCATCAGAGAGGGGGAAAATACATAGCAATCCTGGAACCTGCCCTACTCTTACTGAATACTTATTAATGAATAGCTGTTTATGGTTCTTTAACGTGTTCAGAGAATAAATAAGACCGCGCGGTTTATATCCCCATTCGATGGACACTTATCAGAGAATATTAGATATGTATTTTATTGTTGTTTGTGGGGGTAAGGAGGAGGATCATCCCCGATCGCACTCTCCAATATATTTCTCTAAAATGGGATGAGTAGTGGGTGTGGATCTTGGTTGACTTAGTGGACATGCCCCATAGAAAATCCTTGTTTCTGTTGCATTTTCAGAATAATTATGTTATTCGTAAACTCCCATGATGAACAAAGTTGGACCCGGTGCGTGCTCCCTAAAGTCCGACACACATTTTAAATATGCTTGACTGCATCTTTGATTTGGGGCGGGGTGGGCGTGTGGCGAGGGGGTGTTCACACTTGTTATCTGGGCGTAACCAAATTCATAGTGTAAAGTATGAATTGAATAATGATTAACGCCGCATCAACAATTTTTCTTTTTTTGGAGCTACCCAAAAGTGAGGATAATGATTAAAATACACATGAATCCGGGAACCTGCCCTATTCTTATCAAAGAGAGGGGCTGGCGTGGCGCAGTCGGTAGCGCGGCGGATTTGTAACCGGAGGCCCCGGGTTCAATCCTCCGTGGTGCCACTGAGTTCCGTCGGTGTGTTCTTGGGCAAGACACTTTACCTTAGCCTCGTCCGTCGGATGGGGACGTAAACCGGGCGGTCCCCGTGTATCGGTCTATCCTCCGAGCACGTTAAAGAACCATAGGAATCTATTCGATAATAAGAGTAGGGCAGGTTCCCGGATTCCTATGTATCCTTCCCCTCTCTCTGGGGCGGCTCTAAATAACCTATACTGTGTTAATGAGCCGTTAAACAACATTCAATTCAATTCTTATCAAAGACTAGATTTTTGTGGTTCTCTTACATGCTCAGAGGACCGCCCGATTTACGTCCCAATACGACGGAGGCAAATGAAAAGTGTCTTGCCCAAAAACACACCAACAAAACACAGTGTCACCGGTGAGGCTTTCAAATCCACCTTGCTATCCACTAGGCCACGCCAATCCCTTTGCAAAGTATATAGCAGTATTTTAGTATTTAAGCTAAGTAATTTGGACAAAATAGTTCAAACTGTAATACAAGCATGACGTTTGGCCGAATAATTCCTTAGTGTGTCTTGGTCATGTCAAGAACCTGAGCCAACTCAGTTTCCCATTTGTATGCTCCCCAGGGAGAGCATATAGTTGCCGCTCTGTCGATCTTGTCCGGACATAACTCAAAAACTACTTAAGGGACTGCAATGAGACTTCATACAATGATAGAGGGTAATAAGGGGACGTGCCGTGTATAAGTACCACAATTCTATCGTCATTCACTATAGTTATTGCCCTTTGTAAAGTTATAATTCTTATGCGGAGAATAACTCAAAAACTACTTGTGGAACTGCAATGAAACTTCGCACAATGCAATAGGGCAGTGAGAGGTCCGTGTCTCTGTCTGTCCGTCCGTCCGTCTCTCCGGATATATTGTTTTTAATTGATTTTGTTTTGTTTGAATGGTGTTTTACGTAAATTTTAGCACATGTTAGGCCATATATGACGTTTTTTTGTGGTAGATGCAGATCACCGTATTGTTTACTAGATAGAACCAATACATATACCTCCCGCCATCTGAAGAAACAATCTAAAATTTGTCGTATTGCAGTAATACAGCATGGTTTTCTTATCGAGTTTATCTGTCATTGGTCATATTCGTTTGCTAAACAATTACCAGTATGCTCGCAGGGGATCAAAACTTGTTCCAAACGTACACGTTGTACAATCTCAAAAGTGATTTATAGGGTAAAGTGTAAAACACATGTTTTGTCAAAGATTATTTTGATTTTAAGCAGTGTTGATAAATTGTCTTTATGGATAGCCGTTTGGGACCCTCGCTAAAAACCGAACGGCTTTCCATACTTTCTTATACTTGAAAATATTTTTAAACAATATATTTATGTAAGTACTTGCAAATATTTAAATACCTGCAAAATACCTCGGTCAAGAATCATATGTCGTCTCATTACTAAATTACTAACACACACACTTTTCCCAAATCCTCAAATTATTTGATATTGTATTTGTTTTTCTGTCTCATTGCTATATTGAAGAGAATATATATCTTAGTTGTGTGTTTATTGTTGAACATATAGCGTAATACAGTAACATGCAGGTGGGAAGACAGATGTAGGGGATATTCCGTATTATTTCAGATGGTTTAACATTTCATAAGGCGTCCTATCATTGTGTCAGATGATATCTGTCATGCAACTCTATATAATAAGTTAAGATTTAATTGCATCATACTTGTAATCCGATGTTTGCATTAATTATCCCCAAATATGTTCTGAATGTTTAAGGTTATTGCTGTCATCATTTTATCTTACGAGCACACATTTTGTTTCCGATAATGTCTTTATTACTGAAACAAAACACCACAACTTACGTCAAGATGTCAAGATGTCAAGATGCTATTAGAGCATCAAACGTATTTAATTCTTAAATTGTTTTTATCATGCATGTTAATATCATTTTTTTGTAAATGTTCAGCTGATTATTCTTTGTTTAATAATGTATAAATTGGTAACATGTTTTAAGCAATAAAACCCAAACTTATTTGCGGACATTCTTCAAGTACTTCACCGACATATATATATATTTATATATATCCAACTTACATATTTTTGATCCCAACTCTATAGACACAATATAACTGGTTTTAACCAGCCATAACAAACCCCGAAATTGGAGCGCCGAATTAATAGTTACCAAGTCATACTTCATTTACGTATATTCAATAACACAATTATTGTTAGAACCCGTGAATAAACCTATCCTTTAATTGGTACATATACATTATTATATGACTTGAATACCTGGATAGAGTTTTGATAAACGGTTTTGTAGTGTAATTTTGCCATTATTTGGCGGTTAGTTTCTTTAACATATAAATATCGAAAATATGTCTTCACGAGGGACACTTAGCTTGGCATACACCTCGCTGATCTCGGCATTATTTTGGGTTTTGCAACACCATATAGCTATGTTACCAAACTATTAATAATAATGTTGTAAAACATGAAATTGTTTGAAGATGCTTGGGGCTTCGTTTCGAGAAGCTTATTACGATATGTGTACTGTATCGTGCAGGGCTTCACTTCATTCGGAACACCCTACCAACCCACCAACAATTTATGTTGAATAGCATGTACATTCCGTCTAGCAGGTTACTATCACTATTACTATGGATAGCTGATTATTTAGAAATAATTATTGATATATCACCAACATGTACAATATACGTTTAATATAAATACTGTCAACGTCGTTATGTTACACGACGTCAACAGAGACGTCTTTTTTTTTGAAGGGGTTAGGGGTCAATAAAAGAAGTATACTGAAACAAATATTCCAATGACCAGAACATTTTATTTTAAATTCAGAAGGAAATTAAATTCTCTAAAAAATACTAAAATTGTGCTGTTTTTTAAAGATAAATGGCTTTAACATTGTTTTTTCTTAAAATTTCTTGGTAAAAAGCAGCGAAAGACATAGGAAATTCTATAAATAATAGTTTACAGCCTAATTTAAATGATATAATTTATATATAAGATGAAAGGTCTCGTCAAGACTAACAGTGTGGTATAATATAATTGTATGTGACTAAACATACACTCTAACACTCTGTGATGCTAAAACAATTCGACAATTGAGTGCACGCGACTTTTATGAAAAACGTCAAACATAGCGTTATTTGAAACGTTATTATTAAAATCTTGTTCACATGAGGACAAAACATTCAGATTCAGAATCGCAAATATTTTCAAATTTACAAATATATAGTAGTTCATATGCGTACCCTTAAATATTCGAAAAGGTCAATTCACCCTTAAGGAAAACAAATGTGACAAACTAAATTTGGGGGAGTGTGTGGGTGGGGTGGGGGGGGTGGGGGGGGGGGGGGGGGAGGGGGGGGTGAGGGGGTTGTGGTGGGGAAACTTTTAAAGTGGGTACGTCAGGTTTTTATATAGAAAAATCCAATTGTTAAAATGTTCCAATCATGATGAAAATATAATATCAATCGAAACATTGTTTGAAACTGTGATTTATGGGTCTAACATGTCTACAATTAGAATTTAGAATTTATATTTTGAATGAAGTTGGGCTTAAGACGGTCAACATTAGCACAGTATAACCGTGAAGTATGGATTTCTTTGCACATAAGGATTAATTTATAGGCACATTCATTATGTTTTGTTCATTTACCTTAGTAAATAATAGTATTTGCCAATTTAAAGTCGGTCTCCTAGACCTCAAGGAAAAGCCTGGTGTAACCCCTTTAAGTTAACTTGCGGGTTTTATAAGTCCATCGCTCTTTATAGTGTGCCTATCCATTTATTTTTTCCTATTAAACATGCTCATTGGATATGCGAGACAATCTAAACCAGTGGTGCCATTGCGTTTCGGCGCTTAGGTTACTGTAGAACCCCTTTGTTTCAAACTATCACTTTTGTATTTTGTATGAGTGTATGATTTAAAGAATAAATGTTTGAATATGCAGATCTATATATAACAACAATATATATGTTTTCATCCGACTATTTACACCGATTTCTAAATCTACTTTATCTTGATCATCTTTAAGTGATCATTTTCAAACATTGCAGGCATATCAGAAGGTCAGAGTTACAACCGATATGTATATTTACGTAAATCTATAAGAAGCCATTCGCCAATCAGTTTAATAACTTATGGTAACAAAACAAAAGCCATTTGAGTATGAGGTTGTAGTAGGTCTACCTCATCCTCTTACACACGGACAATTCAGATTTGTCAGCACATTTGATGTCCTTATACTTGTATAGACCTTATGAAAATATTTCTCGGTTGATCCGTGCATCAAGGGAAGCAAACTGAAATGAGTATCTAGCATCTTTCCAGATTCACGATAGTGTAAACTATGCTCTCAACCTAACAAACATTGGAGCTCAAAATCTGAAATGTACAGGTGCATATAGTACATCGTGTTTCTAATAACACATTTGGAGGGATTACTGTTGACCAAACAAAAGAAGAACCTTTAAACAAAGATACACAGACAAAGAGAAAAGTTTAAGTCCGGTTGCCAGATAGGACTACTGGATGGAATGCATCTAAGCACATCAAACACTATACTAACTTGCACTGGCTATATATAACAGGTTCTTCAAACAAACACATTGAAAGAAAAGAAAAAAACAAAGTTAATTCGGCGATAAAGAGTTGTAAGTGGCATGTGAAGTTGTTGCAAATTGTTTAACAAACGACACTGCAGAATGTATAGAGACATTAAATGCAAAACATGAATAAGCTTATAAATGGTTCATTCTCCGTGAAGCACATGCATGAACTTCAAGGAATCACTCGATAATAAACACTGCTGAAAACAGACTTTCTCATATGCCTTGAACGAAAGCCCAATTTACATGAAATGTGGTTTATTGAGAGCAAAGGTATAACCACCAACATGATCCGCAGAACGTAGTCACTACAATAGGTAATATAAAATAGCATTAAAGTCGAACAAGAAATGTAGCTTTCACAGAACACAGTAAATCCAAAAACACACACTGCTTTCAAAATAATGTAAATCAAAAGCAATTCAAAAAGTATATCACAAACAAGGGTTGACAACATGGGTACCGCCTTGGAACAGTAGTTGCAATCTGGACCATCATGATCTGGAGGATAAACTGGTTCAAGGGTGCAACAAACACACTCGTACCATGCTATCATCCCTAAACATAAAGACAGTGTTAATCAAAATAATCCCCGCTAGGATAACCCCTTACATTTAAGAAAAGAAATGTATAAAATATATAACAAATAAATGAAACCTAACGAGATTATTTCAAATGTACTCAGTGACTTGTCAGAAGTCAACTTTTATACTACTTTTATTGTCAGAAGTCGGAGCATCAAGAGGAACCCGTTAAGGGCACGACAAAACGGAGTGAAGGGCACCTTGCCTTACAGAATGTAGAAACAATTTGTCATAGAGTCCACCACCTGTCCACTATATCTGAAATCTGACAGGAGCAATAGGACAAGGTGTATTAAAACCAAACAATGAAGCTTATCGCTCAAGCCTGCTAGCCAAGAATTCGTTTAGCGACTAAAGATATAAGTGGGTAACAAATACAGATTTTAACTGTTGAATTAGAATAATTTACCTGTAAAATGATTCTTACAAACGTCAGAGATCCGATATTAATGAACTTAGAATTCTGTCGACGCTAGGAGGCGTGAGAGGTGTTGCATCTTATATTACTCATATTCATGTTATCTCATGAACATACTCAATAAAACCGAATCTGCTACTTATTTTGTTTGTGTTTGTTGCTTCCAAGGGATCTCATTTTTAGTATTTAGATATCAAATGTGTTGTGCAAAGTTATTGGACTCATCACAGACACTGCCATGAAAGAATCTTGAAAAACAATATGAAAGAGCTAATACCCAAAATCACCAAATTGTAGGCCTAGGATTGCGATGTGATCTGGATTTTTTTTGAATAGAGGGTCAAGCAGCTCTTGCTGCTGCATTATATGTTTGCTTGTGTATTTCTCATCAGTGCATATTTTAGTGTATTTACTCATCAGTAAATATTACCGACGTGTTTTCTGCTGTCCCAATATGACACCTAATAAGATGTGTTAACGGTCCATAAAACCCGACTTCATTCATTCGTTTTTTCGGTAAATGGTTTAAAATGCTCAGGTGTGCAAGAGATAAACTATTGCAAGACAATGAAGGTGAGGTACCTTTTGCATTATTCAGAGAGAGAGAGAGAGAGAGAGAGAGAGAGAGAGAGGGAGGGAGGGAGGGAGGGAGGGAGAGACGGACCGACGGACATTCTGATGGCTGAATTTACCAAAATAATACTGGTAAATTGGTAATAATGGTAATTTCGAAATTTTATAACCATTAAGCACAGTTGACTAATATAACCTTTTTAACATGAACATTTTTTTTACTTAAAAAGCGTGATGTACCAAAAATGTAATTTCAAAATTAGTTTGTCACCCTTGTTTATCCATGAGAATATTCACTTCTGATAAGGGATCAAACTAATTAGTATTGTCACAATATGTGATAAAATACATTATTTACAGTTTCGTTTAGATTTCCATATAAATTGACTTAACTAGTCAATTAATTACTACTAATTTAGTAATTTTCGTTAAAATATTTTTTTTAAACTCCCTATAAGATAGAATAGTAAAAACCATAGTTTAAATTACTAATGAATCCAATTATTTATGTTATAAAAATATTTATATAAATTAAAAAAAATATGTTCCTTTATTTTTGTCCCCAAAAAATGATCATTTTTGTAATTTTGGGGGTAAAAATTAACAAACTTCTACCTTTGAAAACATATACTTGTTGGATCAAAATATACTTATCAATATAAAACCACAATTTAAAATGTACTCTGATATATTTTTAAAAAATATATTCCAGTTTTCAGCGATTTTTTGTCAAATTTTGATTATTTTGCCCCAAAATCGAGACATAAGCTGTGCATCCCAGAAGTCTACTCGGTTGATTTATTATCTATAGGAATCATCCATCTAAAAATTAGTGTTAAAATGTGCCACCTTAGATGGTACCGACCAACCCTTCAGCTGAAGGCCTAATAAGCTGTAGTTTGCTTTCTTATAAAACAAAGTATTTGTTGTTTAAAAAAAAAAAATTGACTTTGTAATCTGAGCAATTGCACTTACGACCTTATGTTATTAAATAATCGGAAAGGATGATGTTCATCAAAAAGTTGTATCTGACTTTTTAAAATATGGTAAAAGCGATTATTAAACCACTGCAAATGTCTTATGAAAGTTTGCTAGTTCATGCTACACTGTTGATCGAAATGTAGAATGCATATAGGCACATGCGTGTGATGACAACATTACAATAAATCTACAAGAAAATGTTCTATTTTTTAAATTTAAATCTCACGGATATAAAACCCTTGCTGTTATTATTAATTTAATTAAAAAGTAATGATAAAGTAACATACAAATAGTATTAATTTAATTAAATAGTAATGGTAACGTAACATACACATAGAGACATGAATTATGTTTCAAATTAATTGTTGTAACAATTATAACATTTAATAACGGAGAACTGGGAGTTGTATTCACTAATGAAAAGAAAACTAAACAATCACGAACAACACTAACAAATAGGCCTATACCCTCTGTAGTCTATAACCTTTACATTGTATGCCACGTACCCTTTATATTCTTACATATTATGTCACTATACCCTATACGTTCGTACATATTATGCTCCCATATCCTATATATCTTGACATAGTGTGTCCCCGCAACCTATGTATCTTACATTGTATTTCCCCGTACTCTCTGTATCCCTACATATTATGTCCCCATACCCTATATATGTCCTTACATATTATGTTCCCATATCCTATATATCCTCACATATTATTTCCCCAGTAACCTCTATGTTCTTATTGTATGTCCCCGTACCCTCTATATCCTTACATATTATGTCCCCATACCCTATATACTTGTATTCTTACATATTATGTCCCCATACCCTATATATCCTTACATATTATGTCCCTATACCCTCTATATCCTTACATATTATGTCCACATACCCCATATATCTTTAAGTATTCTGTCCCAATACCCTATATTATAGTCTTACATATTACGTCCCCATACCCTATATATCATTACATACTATGTCCCCATACCCTATATATCATTACATACTATGTCCCCATACCCTATATATCATTACATACTATGTCCCCATAACCTTTTATTATATCCTTACATATTATATCCCCATACCCTCTATATCTTTACATATTATGTCCCCACACCCTATATATCCTTACATATTATGTCCCATACCCTCTATATCATTACATATTATGTCACCATACCCTCTATATTCTTAAGTTCCCATACAGGCGCGTAGCTACGCGTAGGCCCTGTAGGCCCGGTCCTGCATATAATTGAACGTTTTAACATTTTGAAACGATTGAGAATGTAATAGAATATGAGAGGATGATGGGAAGGCATACTGTATGCAACATTTAAAATCTAATAGCATTTCAGTCCTATAATAACTAATAACGAGATCACATCTGTAACAACAGCGTGTGGGCAAAACTAATAATTGTTTGTTTGGAATTTTACATATCCATACCATAAATAATTCGAAAGGCATGGGTTCCCCCATCCCCACACCCTGGATGAAAAATATTGATCGTAACTCACTCTTAATTGTTTTTCTACGTGTATATGTAAGAGTTCATGCACGTTTGGTAACACCGTAAGACATTGTAGTAAGCTAAGACTGAATGGAGATGGACATACATAAACACATACAGACGTTCTGATGGGTGGATGTTGGGATGAATGGATGGACAGACATGTATGCATGCTTCTTATTTAACACTTAAATAGTTTTATTTTTTTACAAAATGTATATTAACAGCCTGTCGCAACGGGTTTACAATATCAACATCATACACAATGGGTGCATTCACTCATAGTGACTTTTAAAATATGGCTGTAAAATTGTTTATAGACAAGACACAATTCGCTTAATATGTTCAATGACGTGTCAAATACTAGACGGTAAACTATATCAGCTGTTTATTTCCTAAAACATTAAGATTGAAAATAAATAAGCCTTATATCATACAAATGTCTAATCCTGAATGTGTACGGCAGAAACTTATGCAATCATAACATCTCCATTATATATAACAAAATTTATTAAAATGTGATATAATAGTTAACTAAACCAACAAATGATTCATACTGCAACCTCCTGTGAGGGAAAGAAATGCCTACTATTCAAACTGAGTAGATGAAATATTGTAAAATATCAGTTTACCGACTATCTTTTGAATATGTAAAACTATTCAATTCGTAACCAGACATATAATTTGATATGTCTGGTTTTAAATTAACAGACGTTAATAATGCATATCTAGTGCATTTTGAAAGTCCCATTTTTTAAAAGACCTAGGTGAAAGAGATTGTATTACCCTCCGAATAAAAAACCGGTTAAAAATATCAACAAAAGCAAACACTTGTCACTTTAACGAGATTATATCATATGATAAATTATTTTCAGTTTATGCAAACACCCTTTCGTCCAATTCAGTCATAGGGCCGTTTTGTTCCAAATTGCCCATTGCTTCTCGAAAACGACTATTCCTTATATGAATAAAATATTCGCAGCTAAGCTCTGCACCCACTCCACGCCTGTCAAACTGGCGATGCGATCCACGTTGACATCTCTGGTGAGCATTCTCGCTCATGATTGTAATGCATGTGAACACGCACACTATGGAAGTCGCACAGTTACTGCCAAGTAATTACCTGAAAGCTCTGCATAGGTTTGCAGGAACTCGTCCCACTTGTTGACCTGAATGAAAAGAAAGAATATGTACAAGTGTAAACAGTCATCATGGTCATATGCATACTATCTTCGGGATGCTAAATTGTGTGTGCTATTGACAGACCTCTGCCCTGCACTGGTTTGCTCCATGGCAGATCCATGTCTGATGGGGAACTTCAACTTTCATCTCATCTCTCTCTAAGGGTGCTGCCCCAGTATAACCATATATGATATTTGAACATAGAAGTGGAAAAGAACGTCGTAAGTGATATATAAACCCGTAGCAGTTGTACATTTATATGCAAGCTTAATAATAATAAGGTCATATCTACCAATTAAGACCAAACTTTTTATGAATATTAAGGTCGTATCTACCACTTACAACCTTGTATGATTATAGCCTTGTAGTAACAGTTACGACCTTTTTGCAAAATACAGCACATCTGCTTTCACTTACGATGACAAAGTAGATGCATAAATCCGTGCTAAAGCCAATATGAGGTAGTGTACCAAATTGAAAGTTGCGCAATCGTGTACTGTGTATTTATTTTACTACGGTCATGTACGGTCGTAAGCTTATAATTCTAGACCGTCGATATATATTACTACTACTACTACTACTACTACTATTACTATTTCGCCAACAAGGCTCATCAGTACGCCAGCAGAAGCCAATTTCTGAAATGAATTATGACATATTTGACAAACAATACTCGAACCGTAGTTCATCGAACCTTCCCGTCAGTTCAGGTGTACATCATAGATCTTTAAAGTTGGTATTTTATTGTTGATTGTCGCCCTTGAATTTTCCTGGAAAGCCGAAGGGGATAATAATTGATTCTGTTAAGTTTTATGCAGAGTTTAATATAATGTTCTCTACATTCACTCACTTTTATGCCGATCGTTACGATAAACTGCGACAACTATTTGCAAACGCGTTATTATTGTAAACCTGATTTAGTTTTAAATACAAAAGTTATTTAAGAACTCATCTGCGTCACTGACTATTAAGACCTGACTTCTAGGAGGACGTTATTCACAAATGTCGTAAGATCCTTGGTCATAAACACTTTCTTACACACTTGATTAAACGTGTTAGGAAGTTTATCAAAAGGGTTATGGCCCTATTATTTTACAACGCGTTGCGTATTGAGTTGTAGACAAATTTACTATGCTTTCCTCTGTGATTTTGCGATGACTCGACACATTGTAGACGCTATGATAACGTGTACTAAAAGCCCGAAAGTATGGAAAGCCTCGGCTGACTTCTGTTGGCCTTTTGCATTTTGTGCAGTACGCTTTGTAAGTCGTTTAATTCATTTTCAAAGTTGTTATGTGCATTTTCTAAGTTGTGATGTGAATTTCTTAAGTTGTTATGTGCATTTCGTAAGTTGTTATGTGCATTTTTCTAAGTTGTCCTGTGCATTGTCTAAGTTGTTTTGTGCATTTAGTAAGTTGTTATGTGCATTTTCTATGTTGTCATGTGCATTTTCTAAGTTGTCTTGTTCATTTTCTAAGTTGTTATGTGCATTTTGCAAGTTGTCTTGTTCATTTTCTAAGTTGTTATGTGCATTTTGTAAGTCGTCTTGTGCATTTTCTAAGTTGTTATGTGCATGTTCTAAGTTGTGATTTTCGTAAGTTGTTATGTGCATTTTCTAAGTTGTCCTGTGCATTTCGTAAGTTGTTATGTGCTTTTTCTAAGTTGTCTTGTGGATTTCGTAAGTTGTTATGTGCATTTTTTAAGTTGTCTTGTGCATTTCCTTAGTTGTTATGTGCATTTCGTAAGTTGTGATGTGCATTGTTTAAGTTGTGATGTGCATTGTTTAAGTCGTCCTGTGCATTGTTTAAGTTGTCATGCGCATTTTCTAAGTTGTTATGTGCATTTCGTAAGATGTTATGTGCATTTTCTAAGTTGTTATGTGCATTTCGTAAGTTGTTATGTGCATTTTCTAAGTTGTTATGTGCTTTTCGTAAGTTGTTATGTGCATTTCGTAAGTTGTTATGTGCATTTTCTAAGTTGTTATGTGCTTTTCGTAAGTTGTTATGTGCATTTCGTAGGTTGTTATGTGCATATTCTACGTTGTCTTGTGCATTTCATAAGTTTCTATGTGCATTTTTTAAGGTGTTATGTGCATTTCGTAAGTTGTTATGTGCATTTGTCTAAGTTGTCCTGTGCATTTTCTAAGTTGTTTTGTGCATTTAGTAAGTTGTTATGTGCATTTTCTTTGTTGTCATGTGCATTTTCTAAGTTGTTATGTGCATGTTCTAAGTTGTGATTTTCGTAAGTTGTTATGTGCATTTTCTAAGTTGTCCTGTGCATTTCGTAAGTTGTTATGTGCATTTCCTAAGTTGTTATGTGCATTTCGTAAGTTGTGATGTGCATTGTTTAAGTTGTGATGTGCTTTGTTTAAGTCGCCCTGTGCATTGTTTAAGTTGTTATGTGCATTTTCAAAGTTGTTATGTGCATTTCGTTGGTTGCCATGTGCATATTCTAAGTTGTCTAGTGCATTTTCTAAGTTGTCTTGTGCATGCATGTTCTAAGTTGTTATGTGCATTTCGTAGGTTGTTATGTGCATATTCTAAGTTGTCTTGTGCATTTGCTAAGTTATTATGTCCATTTCGTAAGTTATGTGTATTTTCTAGGTTTTCATGTGCATTTTCTAAGATGTCTTGTGAATTAAGTAAGTTGTTATGTGCATTTCGTAGGTTGTTATGTGTATATTCTTAGTTGTTATGTGCGTTTTGTAAGTTGTTATGTACATTTAGTAAGTTGTTCTGTGCATTTCGTAGTTGTTATGTGCATATTCTAATTTGTCTTGTGCATTTTCTAAGTTGTTATGTGCCTTTCGTAAGTTGTTATGTGCATTTAGTAGGTTGTTATGTGCATAGTCTAAGTTGTCTTGTGCATTTTTAAGTTGTCTTGTGCATATTCTAAGTTGTTATGTTCATTGCCTAAGTTGTCTTGTGCATTTTTCAAATTGTCATGTGCATTTCGTAAGTTGTTATGTGCATTTCGTAAGTTGTCTTGTGCAAACTACAAGTCGTCGTTAAGTAGACTTTTTATCGGAATAGGTTTTGAAGGAAACACCGGTAGAAATGGCGCTCCAGGATCGAACGCTATGCTCTGCCTATTATAAAAAAATTGGGCTAGGTTCTTATACAATAAATTCTCAGAACAGAAAATTGATTTCAAAATGTGTAAGGGATTGTCTGACGTGGAGTTAATAAATCTTGATCTGAAAACAATAGATCGTTCACAGTTGGCAGTATCAGGAAGTGCGGTACAGGTAGCCGTGGGTACGGAAGATAAGGAGCGGGGTCCGGGAGACAAGGGTGTGGGGGTCGGAAGACAAGAGGACGGGGTTCGGGATAGAAAGGGGCATGAGGTTTTTAAAATAACAAGTTTGTAAAAAAAAAATGAAGGAGAATTATCATAGTTTGAGAGTCGTTTTGGGTAAAACAGTCTGTCGATATCCTATCAAAACCCTTAATTGACCATTATCTTGTCTGCTCCGCGATAGATACTTTTATGGATTACGTCCCTTGTTTATCAGTACTCTGAGAGAGAAAAGAGTAAAGGGGGCGGAGAAGGGAGATAAGGGAGGGAGAAGGGAGAAATGGGATAGGGAGGAGGGAGAAAACGACCCCACGTAGCCCCTACCCATCAGTGTTGGGAACTAACAAATAATAATGATAATAAATTGAAAATTATATTTAAATAAAAGCAATATTAACGTGCTATTTGTTGAAAACAAACATATTTTAAGTTTTCCTGAAAAAAGGCCCAGAGTTCTTAAAATATGTTTGTTTTCAACAAATAACACGTGAAGGCCAGACTCTATTGAACCTATACCTTTAGGACGTCCTATTAGTTAAAAGATGGAGGGGCTATAAACCTTAGGACTAAACACAAAGACAAACAAATAACACGTTTTTTTCTTTCTTTTTTTTTCTTTTTTCTTTTTTTTTTCTTTTTTTTTTTTTCATACCAATATTTATTAACTCCACGTCAGACAATCCCTTACACATTTTGAAATCAGTTTTATGTTCTCTAAGAATTTATTGTATAATGTAACTAGCCCAATTTTTTAATTAGGCAGAGCATAGTGTCCGCTCCTGGAGCCGCCATTTCTACCGGTGTTTCCTTCAAAACTTATTCCGATAAAAAGTCAACTTAACGACGACTTGTAGTTTGCACAAGACAACTTAAGAAATGAACATAACAACTTACGAAATGCACATAATAACTTAGAAAATGCACAGGACAACTAAGAATATGCACATAACAACCTACGAAATGTACATAACAACTTAGAAAATGCACAAGACAACTTATAATATGCACATAACAACCTACGAAATGCACATAACAACTTACGAAATGCACATAACAATTTAGAAAATGCACATAATAACTTAGAAAATGCACAAGACAACTTAGAATATGCACATAACAACCTACGAAATGCACATAACAACTTACGAAATGTACATAACAACTTAGGAAACGCACAAAACAACTTATAAAATGCACATAGCAACTTACGAAATGCACATAACAACTTATAAAATGCACATGACAACTTAGAAAATGCACATAACAACTTAGAAAATGCACAAGACAACTTAGAAAATGCACAAGACAACTTAAAAAATGAACATAACAACTTACGAAATGCATATAATAACTTAGAAAATGCACAAGACTACTTATGATATGCACATAACAACATACGAAATGCACATAACAATTTAGAAAATGCACAAGACAACTTAGGAAATGTACAAGACAACTTAAAAAATGCACATAACAGCTAACGAAATGCACATAACAACTTAGAAAATGCACAAGACAACTTAGAATATGCACATAACAACCTACGAAATGCACATTACAACTTACTAAATGTACATAACAACTTACGAATTGCAAATAACAACTTAGAAAATGCACTAGACAACTTGGAATAAGCACATAACAACCTACGAAATGCACATAACAACTTAGAAAATGCACATAACAACTTAGAATATGCTTATAACAACCTACGAAATGCACATAACAACTTACTATATGTACATAACAACTTACGAAATGCACATAACAACTTACGAAATGTACATAATAACTTAGGAAACGCACATAACAACTTATAAAATGCACATAACAACTTACGAAATGCACATAACAACTTATAAAATGCACATGACAACTTAGAAAATGCACATAACAACTTAGAAAATGCTCAAGACAACTTTAAAAAATGAACATAACAACTTACGAAATGCATATGATAACTTAGAAAATGCACAAGACTACTTAGAATATGCACATAACAACCTACGAAATGCACATAACAATTTAGAAAATGCACAAGACAACTTATAATATGCACATAACAACCTATGAAATGCACATAACAACTTACGAAATGCACATAACTATTTAGAAAATGCACAAGACAACTTAGAATATGCACATTAAAACCTAGGAAAGGCACATAACAACTTACTAAATGTACATAACAACATACGAAACGCACATAACAACTTAGGAAATGTACAAGACAACTTAAAAAATGCACATAACAGCTTACGAAATGCACATAACAACTTAGAAAATGCACAAGACAACTTAGAATATGCACATAACAACCTACGAAATGCACATTACAACTTACTAAATGTACATAACAACTTACGAATTGCAAATAACAACTTAGAAAATGCCCTAGACAACTTGGAATAAGCACATAACAACCTACGAAATGCACATAACAACTTAGAAAATGCACATAACAACTTAGAAAATGTACAAGACAACTTAGAATATGCACATAACAACCTACGAAATGCACATAACAACTTACTAAATGTACATAACAACTTACGATACGCACATAACAACTTAGAAAATGCACATAACAACTTACGAAATGCACAGAACAACTTAGAAAATGCACAAGACAACTTAGAATATGCACATAACAACCTACGAAATGCACATAACAACTTACTAAATGTACATAACAACTTACGAATTGCACATAACAACTTAGAAAATGCACTAGACAACTTAGAATAAGCACATAACAACCTACGAAATGCACATAACAACTTAGAAAATGCACATAACAACTTGGAAAATGCACGTGACAACTTAGAAAATGCACTAGACAACTTAGGAAATGCACATGACAACCTAGAAAATGCACATTGCACTTAACAACTTACTAAATGGACATAACAACTTAGAAAATGCTGAGGACAACTTAGAAAACGTACTGCACAAAATGAAAAGGTCAACAGAAGGCAACCGAGGCTTTCCATACGAAAGGGTTAGTAACGTGTAATGTTCGTGTCTTGTCGTGCCATTTAAGTCATTTAATACTTGCTTTGTGGCGTTGAATGCTTTCCTAAATTCTTAAATACCTTCTCATATTGCGTTATACTTTATCTGTATTGCCTATTAATTTTGCGTAATTTAATACAGGATATATTGTGGTTGGGATTTCTTTATTTTCACTGTCCCATTTAATTTGAACTACAGGTTGTTTTTAGTAAAAACAGATGTCTCCCCCACTGAGGAAAATGCCATAAATCCGCAATACAATCATTCACGTGGAACACAAAGCCAATATGGACAAATAGGCTTGGTATTGAATGATATCCTTGCCAAGTTATGTTGAAATCCGGACAAATTGTGTGTATTAAAACATTTAAAGGGCCATAACTCCACCAACAATTATTTAATCGGAACACGACGAAGATATGCGCAACTAGGCTTGGTACAGATCGTCCTTGAGAAGTTTCGTTGAAATCTGGCCAGGGGATCAGGAGAGTTAGTCCGGACAAAGTCTATTCACTAAAACATTTAAAGGGCCATAACTCTGCCAAAAATCATTCAACTTGAATACGGCGATGATATGCATAACTACGCTTGGCACTGATCATCCCTGCAAAGTTTCGTTGAAATCCAGCCAGTGTTCAGCAGAACTAGTCCGGACAAAATGTGTGTATTAAAACCTTTAAAGGGCTATAACTCAATATTTCAACCGGAATACGGCGACAAAATGCATAACTAGGCTTGGTACTGATCATCTCTGAAAGTGTCGTTGAAATCCAGAAAGAGGTTAAGGAGAACTAGTCCGGAAACTGTATGTGTATTAAAATCTTTAAAGGCCAGCTCTGCCAAAAATAATTCAACCGGAACAAGGCGATGTTATGCGCACCTAGGCTTGGTACTGATTATCCCTGCAAAGTTTCGGCCAGGAGTTAAGTAGAAGTAGTCCGGACAAAATCTCTATACTA
The DNA here is from genome assembly GCA_037043455.1 of Cyrtodaria siliqua. Taxonomy (NCBI): domain Eukaryota; kingdom Metazoa; phylum Mollusca; class Bivalvia; order Adapedonta; family Hiatellidae; genus Cyrtodaria; species Cyrtodaria siliqua. Next base: position 42,843 of record JAWPHD010014192.1, on the reverse strand, counting down.
AAACCTTTAAAGGGCCATAACTTTGCCAAAAATCATTCAACCGGTACACGGCGATGATATGCGCAACTAGGCTTGGTACTGATTATCCCTGCAAAGTTTCATTGAAATGCTGTCAGGAGTTGGTACTGATCACTCCTGCAAGGTTCCTAGGAAATCCGGCCAAGGCTTTAAATGTACGATGACCGGACAGGCTGTGAACCCTATGAAGACGCCTACATAAAGTCCATTGGGACGGTGGCGTTTGATGTTTGTCTATGATCTTTCTTGTCGTGCCCTTAATGGTTTATTCTCTTGTTGTTCTGGCTTCTGCCAAGTCATTGAGTACCTTCATTGTGGCTTTCTAGGCTATTGTTTTTTTGTATTATATTTACACGAGCATATTTGTGTTTTACTTATATTGCCTATTGATGCTGCCTTGTTGGTTAGAGATTAGATCATGGCGGGGATTTCTTTATTTACACTGTCCTGTTTTAATGGGATGACAGTAGGGTAAGTGTGAGGTTTGGTGCACCCTAGAACCGGTTTAAACCCCCCAGTGGCCTACTTTGCGACAGACCGTTCCAAGGCGGTAGCCATATTGTCAAACTTTTGTGTTTGTGATGTCGTTTGTATTTATTATTACTTTTGCCTTCTTGTTTGTCTGTTTGCGTGTTTGTTTTTGTGTTTTTGGTTGACTGTCGTCATTGAATGTTACTTTCCCCGTCCGAGTTGTATATCTTTCTTTTTTTTGACATGTTTACGACACGGGTCGGTGTGAGTGGCAGGGTTGTTGGGTGCGGTGGGGGAGGGCATAACAGTAAAATCAAATAACAGTAACAGAGACGTAATAAACCTATTAGTCTACTTCTCCCGCATTGGAGATTAGGCCTATCCTTTTTATTATTCTTTTTACGAACGATGAAAATTGAGATGCTTGGGAGGAGGAGGAGGGGAAAAGTAAAATATAAAACACTTTAAAGATAAAATAAAATTCTGTAGTGTTTTCGTATTCAAACAGATTTTATTTTAAATTAAAAGAAAGGCAGACAGAGAGTCCTCATCAATCCATACACAGGCATTGCTGGCAACATCAACAGGTTGTTTAATCATTTTCACTATGCAATGTGACTTCTTTTTCAAAAGACAATAATCAGTCGAAGGAAATAAAAAAAAAATATCCTGTTTTCATTTTGCGTGTGAAAAGGGCATTTCTCTGTAGGAGGGTACGTAAAATGAATAATTAAAAAATAATGGCCTTAGTAATATTTTGTAAAATGCTAATTGTGTTTCTATTCCAAAAAATATTTCTTAAAATATATTCAAGTACTTCCTCACACAAATTGTTATTTTATATATAATTCTTTTTGTCTTTTGATATCCTTGAATTATTGATTAAAATGTGTGATTTATATGATCTATGATTAATAAGGAGTATTGAAAATTGAACTATAAGTGAATGTGTAGAAATATGTGTAACATGTGATTATAATTATGTATTACAAATTATGTATGTAATGTTGAGAAACTGTAAAGTTTAAATCAATAAAATATCTATCTATCTATTTTACCCTCTTTTAAAGTCATCATCATCATCATCATTATTATTATTATTATTATTATTATTATTATTATTATTATTAATAATATTAGTATTATATTATTATTATTATTTATTATTAAAACATACCATCAGCGTTCTCGTATGGTTACATTTACTATACCAATGTAAATTTAATAAGCACTGCATAACATTTTTCCAGCAGTGCTATTATACTAAAAAGGCAAAACATCTCAAACTTGTAGTCTCATGATAACTTTTTTTCCACACCTCTATACTGACAGTTTGTTCACTCTCGAACTCATAGTAACTTTATTTTTCATCTTCCAATACTGACCACAATAAAGCTTCTATCAGATGTTCCAGTTATTTCACACACCCTTAAGTTTACATTAGGCACACTGACCGGACAGCTACTGAGCTATAAATCACCACAGTTACCATCACTCAATAGAGATTATTTAACTGCTGGGATCGATTATAGGGAAATCCTTCACGAGATGGTAGTCGTGTGGTTCTTTTCACGAACGAGCGTATGCGAGTGAGTGAGAAAAAAACACGAAAACGATCGAGTGAAGGATTTCCCTATAATCGATGACAACAGTTAAATAATCTATTTATTACATTTTTAATCAGATTATTTATGATTTTAACCATAAGTATTCGCTTTATTTAGCGTTATCGTCGGATGACGTCGACGTCACCAACACGTTGTTGAAGTCACAACTCAACGTCGCAGTTAGTTATTTTTGTGTTCGGAGTTAGTTATTAATATTTAGCGATTACGAATATTCTTTCACTGAGAAATCCCAGTCTTTCACCCATAGAAATGCAATAAAATGATTTAATCTCAATGATTCATGGATTTCCCCATTCTATAAATTCAGCCATGAAGAGAAACAGCGCTTGAAATAAAATAAACAATTTGTATGCAGAGTATTATTTTATTTTTTAACTTGTCTAATTTTATTATTTATAGTCTAATTTATAGACTGATACCAGTCTACGGTACGCGCTGTTGAAAAGTTCTTGAAAGAGAACCGATTACTTCGCTGATACACGGAAGTCAATACAGAAGACTAGCACATGTAGGTGCAAGCAAAAAACAGAAGGAAAAGAACTTGCATTAGTTATACGAATGAACTGTGTCCGCAGTAGTGAGTGAAGTAAACAAAGCTAAATGCGAGGAAGCTCTGGCCTTGTGTAGCATACACGATTCTTCATTGTATTTTCGTTCTTTGAATTTATTCAGTTTAGCCTTTTGGTCAATCTATAGTTGATTACATGTATTATTTGCACTTGAAATATAAAAGAAGCTTTAAGAAAATAAACTCTAAAATGAAATTAATATGGCAGATTAAATCATACATGGACATAGACATTAGCATTTTTTTATTGCTGATACATTTGTAATTGATATTTTATTCCCAATGTTGATAATACAATTAAACAATTGTAGGTCCAAACCACATTCCCTTAACGAACTAAAACCTCTGATTCTTTTGCGATGTGTGCACTTGTTAAACAGTAAATGTAGCATTCCCAGAATACAGTCAACCAAAAACACGCATTCAAATCAAACACAAATTGCAGCGATAAATAGAAGCAAAATATGCTGTTGTCTATAGGGATACCGCCTTGGAACGGTCAGCAGCAAACATGACACTGTAGTTAAAACCCAGTGTCTACACCAAACCTCACGTTTACCTACTGTTATCCAATTATACAGAACAGCGGAAATAAATAAATCTCCGCCGGTGTATATCATTTTTTAAAAAAAGGTTAAAAAATATGTCTAGGCGGTCAGGTTTTGTATTCAAGAAATAACATAAACGTGGAGAACTGGATGCAGCACCATTATTTGCATCGTTTGGGGTAAATGGACAATTAGCTTTTGAGGAATTTGGTTTTCATAACATTGTCTTAATTAAACTTGCATTTCTGTGCTTATAAATAGACGTACACGTATGTTACATTAATAAGGAATACATTGTCAGTATATTGCAATGAATGTCTGTAGCTCTCATTACATACATGTATATCTCTTTTGGAGACTTAATCAGTTTTGTACACGTATGTAGAACCGCTAAATGTTAAAATTCCGTTAAATGTTAAAACCTCCGCTAAATGTTAAAATATCTTACGCTAAATGTTAAAACTTCCGCTAAATGTTAAAAATTACTAAACGTTAAATGTTATAAAATTTAACATATGGCGTTTAGTGGAATCCGTTAACCGCTAAATGTTAAAAGTCAACAAAGTATGTACTGATCTGTAATGGTATGAACAGTGCTGCTTTGCATGTTATCATTACGAAAGAGACATTATTATAAATGATGAACTGAATCCAGATGTTCAACGTTGAATGTTGAACTCGGAACTGGGTCCGAATGTTCAACGCCTAACTGGATTTTAATGCTGAGCGCAGAACTGACCTCGAATGTTGAACGCAGAACTGGGTACGAATGTTGAAGCAGAACTAGGTCCGAATATTGAACGCAAAACTGTGTCCGAATGTTTAACGAAGAAATGGATCCGAATGTTGAACGCAGAACTGGGTCCTAATGTTGAACGCAGAACTGTAATCGAATGTTGAAGGCAGAATGCAGAACGCAGAGCCAACTTCACGCGCATACATTGCGTTTTATTGTCAGGATCAGCTTCCTTGCATGTTTACATCACGTCACACAGTTGGAGTGGGTTATGTTTATGTGGGTTAAGTCGGAATATATAACGATATATATCGACCTAACACACATAATCATGATACTGCGGTGTCAGAAAATAAAGTGCACACAGGGTACATCTGCATAATGCGGTGTCAAAACATATAGGGTGCATCAGGGTCGTAGCAAGAGTAAAATTAATAATTAAAATAAGAGTAAAAAGAACTAAGCAAAATAAATTGCCAGTGTAGCGGGTTTTGTTAGGTGTATTGGGTGAAGGGCTATGGTTTTGTTAGGTGTAGTGGGTGGAGGGCTATGGTTTTGTTAGGTGTAGTGGGTGGAAGGCTACGGTTTTGTTAGTGTTAGTGGGTGAAGGACTATGGTTTTGTTAGGTGTAGTGGGCGAAGGGCTATGTTTCTTTTAGGTGTAATTGGTGAATGGCTATGGGCATGTTACGTGTAGTGGGCGAAGGGCTATGGGTTTGTTAGGAGTAATGGGCTAATGGCTATGGTTTTGTTAGGTTCAGTGGGTGAAAGGCTATGGTTTTGTTATATGTCGTGGGCGAAGAGCTATGTTTTTGTTAGGTATAATGGGTGAAGGACTATGCTTTTTTTAGGTGTAATGGGTGAAGGGCTATGGTTTTGTTAGGCTTAATGGTCGAAGTGCTATGGGCTTTTTAGGTGTAATGGTGAATGGCTATAGGCTTGTGAGATGTAGTGGGCGAAGGGCTATGTTTTTTTAGGTGTGGTGGGATAAGGGCTATGGTTTTGTTAGGTATAGTGGGTGAAAGGCTATTGGTGTTTTTCGGTGTATTGGGTGTAGGGCTACGGGTTTTGTTAATTGTAGTGGGTGAAGGGCAATAGGTGTTGGTTAGGTTTAGTGGGCGAAGGTCTGCGAGTTTTGGTTAGGTGTATTGGGTAAGGGCTATAGGTTTGTTAGGTGTAGTGGGTGAAGGGCTATGGGTATGGTTAGATGTAGTGGGCGAAGTTCTGCGGGTTTTGTTTAGGTGTAGTGGGCGAAGGGCTATGGGTTATCATCTTTAGTGTAGGTTGTTACCTTTAGTCCCAAACGAGTTACTGCTAGTGCAGTTGTTATATTTAGGGTTCAGCAAGAATCTGATTTTAATTTTAGAAATAGACATAGCTTTGTGAATCGTGTTGTAAACCTCGTGGTAAAGCTCATTGTACCCATACACTTCATGTAAACACCCCCATTTACTTCAACTAACTACATGTGCACCCGATTACGAACAAAAACAAGTTTAATTTATTCAAGATTTTTGGTTTCAATAAATCTAAATTCTTAAGAGTGTCTTGGATGGTTAGTATTCAATTATGGACTGTATATATGTGAAGAGGGGAGAAATATGTGTTATGTAGTAGAAATCACACCACTAACATGACTAACATGAACTTAATTCGAGATACTGTGAATTTTGAAAAGAATGCATATTTTTTTGATTGCTCAACTTGAAACTTTATATTTCTGAGCTTTTAAACTGTGCTTATATATTCAAAACGATAAAACGCGATTATAATAACAACATTAACAAGGGCGGATACAGGGGAACGCAACTTTTAAAAAACAATTAACCAAATACACACACGTTTATTTTCATTTGGTTTAAACCCCTCAGCGCCCTTTTTTGCCCCTGACCGTTCCAAGGCGGTAGCCTGTTGTCAATCCTTTTGTGTTCGAGATGTCATATCTTGCAGTTCATTTATCTTTATAGTTGTTTGTTTCCGTGCTTGTTTGTGGTTGACTGTCGTCATTTGAATGCTACTTTTCCTGTTCAACATTTAGCCACCATAATATCTCGGACGAATTTGATAATGGGCCAGATCGGACCGATAACACCAGTGTTATGGCCCCTGAATTAGCAAACAAATGCAGTTTTTCATCTTGTTTAAACGATAGAGGCCACATTTCTTGAGCATTCTTAACCAAACTTGCCCACATTGTATATAACCATAAGATCTCGGACGACTTCGATAATGGGCAATATCGGACCAGTTATACCAGAGTTATGGCCCTTGAATTAGAAAAAATGCTGTTTTAGCTTGTTTACTTGATAGAGGTCACATTACTTGAGCAATCTGAATCAAACTTGCATAGATTATATATGACCGTAAAATTTCGGACGAGTTCGATAATGGGCAAGATCAGACCAGTAACCCCAGAGTTATGGTCCATGAATAGAAAAATATGGAGTTTTACATGTTGTTAACACGATACAGGCCACATTTCTTGAGCAATCTTAATAAAACTTACACAGGTTTTTTATTATTATAATTTTATTTTTTTTAACTTTTTTTTTTAAACGCCGTGTTGGATTTGACGAAACTTAGCAGGAAGCATTGGTATGATGTCTAGTTGTGCATATTGCGTTTTTTCCCTCTTCGTTGATTTTTGACGGAGTAACGGCCCCTTGACATTTTTACTTTAAATTTCTTGTCGGCGCCACTTCTTCTAAACGCCTTGTTGGATTTCGACGAAATTTGGCAGGAAGCATCGGTAATATGTCTAGTTGTGCATGACGCGCGTTTGTTTCGGTTTGCTGATTTTTGACGGAGTTATGGCTCTTTGACATGTTTACTTTAAATTTCTTGTCGGTGATACTCTTCCTAAACGCCTTGTTGGATTTCTACGAAATTTGGGAGGATGTTAGGTGGGGGGGTGAGGGTGTCCGACCAAAGTTGGCGTTTCAAAATGTCTCGTAAGGGTCCCATGCCTAGTTAGGGAATTCCTCACGGGTGTATATCTCACATCCAGTGTTGTACGTGTGCCCTTGTTTTGTGAATGTATTTGGTTCTGCATTATGCACACTTAGGTTTATGATCAATTTTTATGCCTCCCGAAAAAAAAAATCGGGGGTATACAGTAATCGCACTGTCTGTCTGTCTGTTTGTCTGTCTGTCCGGATTCTGTCTGTCCGTCATTCATAAGTTCGAGTCCGGACTGTACCTTCAAAACCCCTGCATGGATTTTTGATTAACTTGGCACAAGTGATAACCATAACAAGACGATGTGTCTCGCGCAAAACCCAGGTCCGTACCTCTAAAGGTCAAGGTCACACTTGAAGTTCATAGGTCAAAAACAGGTACGCAATTTCGTGTACGGACCGTAACGTCGCAACCCCTGCAGGGATTTTTAAATAACTGGGCACAAGCGATCACCATAACAAGACGATGTGTCGCGCGCAAAACCCGGGTCTTCAAGGTCAAGGTCACACTTGGAGTTCAAAAGTCAAATTATGTCCGGTCAATAACTCTGGCATTCATGGACGGATTTTCAAATAACTTGGCACAAGTGCTCACCACAAGCAAACGACATGTCGTGCACAAAATCCAGGTCCATGGCTCCAAGGTCAAGGTCATACTTAGAGGTCAAAGAACACTTCATGGGAATTTATCACTTAGTGATATTTCTTGTTATTTATATAGCCAATGTAAGCCAACTAACAGACAATGCAAGTATATTTATGTCTGGTTATACGCACTATATATAGGTTAATGATTTTACCAGGAAAACAATATACTGCCGCAAAAACGTTTTCAGCCCGAAGGCCTTCATCAGTTGCTATAAAATCTCAACCTATTCCTTTTATAGCGTTTTTAGTTCAATAAAGATTTCAAAATCATTGCAATATGGATTGGACTTTCTTTGTACATTTGTAACTCACGTGCCAAGATAGTAGTTACATTTTACTGACTGTATACTCTAATAACGTCACTTTCTTATGCAGATTATTAGCAAGAGAAATATTTAATGTGTCTTAGTTACGGAACTAAACCCCATTTCTATACGTTGGATTCTGGGTTGGTACCAGATTATCTTTTACTTATTTTATAGAAGGCTGGATGTTGCGTTGGTACCAAGATGTACTCAAATCAGCCCTTAATCATATTAAAGATGGTTTTTAATGTTTGGCTTGACGCTGGGTTGGTACCAGACTATATTAAGTCAGCCGTGTAATCACATTAAATTTAATTTTTTCTTCTTTCTATATAGTTACTGTTTCTTTTGCTAAAAGTGGCCTATACGAAATAGGCAGACTGACTATGGGTTGGTACCAGACTATATTATTTCAGTCGTTAATCACATTAAAGTTACGTTATATTTGGCTTGACGCTGGGTTGGTACCAGACTATATTAAGTCAGCCTTTTAATCATATTAAAGTAAATTGCCTCTTCTATATTGTTATTATTTATTTTCTTAAGAATAACCTATATTAAATAGACAAACTGACGCTGGGTTGGTACCAGTCTATATTAAGTCAGCCGTTTCACAGGATGACCTTAGTGGTTGGGGCTAACTCAGGAAAGAATCAATGACGGTGAATGCATTAACATAAGTTTAATGCAACTTTTAAAATATGTTTAATATATATACAATTATCTCAAAAAACAAGCGAATACCCAAATGAACTATGAAAATAATGTTCTCATGAACGTTTAAGACGTTCTTAGTATTGTTATAAATACTGAATGTATAAGACACTAAAGTGTTGTTAAAGTTATAACAATGTTGATTTATGATCTAGCGCGATAACTGTGATGCGCGAGAGCTCATGAAGATGATGATGCGCGAATCCAATGGGTGATTGTCATCAAATGCCTTCTGTAAGGGTTGATGACACGAGGTAATGATGGTTAACATCCACTGAGATTGTGGGTGATGTTCCTCCAGGGACGACTGATGACGGGCCCACCTTGTGTCCCGGGGGTTGTCAAAACTAAAACCTGGCCATGCTGCGCAGGTACGGCGACCGTCTCCACCGCTCGTTACGTTATCCGTGGACGCTTAGCTCCACTCCGGAATATCCCAACCTGGATGGCTTAGGCTGTAATTATACATACGTTTTAGATGTCGGTTGACAAACATAAAAATCTTGCATAATTATCATTACCCAAACAAACCATTATTCAATAAATATATGTAAGCTGTACTAATGATGAGTAGCAATGTATACATAATCGACAACGCCATGTATACGCCATGTACCGCGCTGTTAATCAATGCCCCTAATACATGTAATATAAACATTATCAAATCACTCGTATATTACACTCACTGAGTTATGCATGCACGCATGTCAACTAATGACCACACTATACAACGCTATGCATACGCGTCGAACATTTATCCTAGTCACTCATCTCATTGTTAACTAATGTTAACAATCGTGTATAAGAATCACTGAGTTATACGCCATGCACCTATTATCCACTGTTATCAAATTAATATTGTTTTACAATTAATGATCAATTACAATAATTATATCTAATAAAGTAACTTCAAAATCATATGCTAGTCTAACGTTAATGTTTGAGAAACATCAGAGCTAACCGGATGTCGTAACCGCCAACCAAGATGGCGCCGCCCACTGAATACAAATGTACGATACAAGTTTTAATAAAATAAATACTAACCACATGTTGCCTGTGAATTTTGCCATCCAACCTCTGCTACAAACAAAGTAACTATCGATCAATCCCGGCAAGAACTAAAGGACAATGGGTTTTATAGCAAACATTACGCCCAAACCATTATTTCCCCCGTTCAGTCCGTGACAAACGTGGCTAAATCTGCAGTATTGAATCTACACGAGAGGCCCCTTGTACAATTTTGCCGTTTAAGGAAGATAGACCTATACGTTTACATGCATTAGCACAAAACTAAACTTATGACACGGCCTCTCTGACGGCCACTTAAAATGTGCACGCTTTTACGTGTTACATGAATATATCATGAATTTGTTTCAACTCTAACAATAGATTAGGGTGTAACTGATAACTAACAAGAGCTATGTACGACCAATACGCTCTACCTGTGACATTTTGTGACATATATGTCTATCTTCATTATCAACATACTGTTTGAAATCGTAGCGTTATTTTGGAAGTACATATAATACAGTCAATCGGGGTTAACACCCGTTTATCCGGGGTTAGTACCCGTTTATTATAGCTATTCACGGGGTTAGTACCCGATTTTCATTAAACAGAATAGCTTCTAACAGTATCTCTTTGTACTTCAAAAATACGCGCTTAAACTGGTTTTTATCAGACTGTTCCCAATGAATTATTCAGAAAGAATAAGCATTAGGTCAATGAACATTATTTGAAAACTATTGTTTTAGTTGTATTTGCCAAAAAACAGAAGAGTGCCTAAATACGTTAGGAACCAACAGTCAGAATGAAAACATTCGACTTTTCCTCCTAAACGGCTTGTTGGATTTCTACGAAATTTGGCAGGAAGCATCAGTATGATGTCTAGTTTTATTTACTATTGTTTTCTTTTTTTTTATAATTATTGCTTTTTTCCCCCAGATCCCACTGGTAAAGTTAGAGTTATGGTCCTTTCATTGTTAAACACATGAGTAAACACAAGTAAAATTATAAGAACCAATCAATCAGATTAATTCGATAGTAATTTTTGTATACACTATTTGAATCAACGTAATATGGATTTAAATTGTTTTGCCGTATATGTGGCTAGAATCCTCAACCTTCAGGTCAGTAGACAAACAGAAGAAGCCATTTGGTTATAGTTGCACCATAAATTCGTATTAAAAAGTATATAACAAATGTTACGATGTGTAAAATACGGTGTTCCCGTGGTGCAATCCTAGATGCACCGGTTAACATTGGGGATTATGTGTATGTGTACTACATCATGCATAGTTCTGCGATATACAAGAGAACAAAACAATTTGCTTTTTGACTTTACTAAACGTGAACAATGAACCTAGACGAATGTTCAGTTTATCACTCAGCTTTAAAACCAAGAGGCCCAAGAGGGCCTGTTTCGCACTACTGGCCGTACACATTTGGTAGAATTCAAGCGAAAACAAAGTATCCATGCCCTAAACAAGAGAGTCAAAATTGCCCTGAATCGTACACCTGATGATCTATACAAAGATGAAAACATTGTCAAACAAGCTTAAAAGATGAAACAAGTGTCAAACAAGCTTATACTGTCATAACCGAATGAGAACACACAGTCGATGGTATATGTGGTTATAGGGTGGTGATCTCAACGGTGTTCAAGTTATGACCCAGGGGATATTTACCTAGGGTTGGGGACAGATCCCGGGCGGATGCTCTTTGGAAGGCTGTATCCATCTGTTTATGTCCAGTAAGTGTATGCATGGTTATAGGTTATAATAGCGTAAATGAGTCTCCATTGCCCTTCCATAGTAAAGTTAGAATGTTGACAAACTGTTAAAAACTCAAACCTCGTTAGAATTCTGGGAAACTTACTTTATCATGCAAATAAACATGTCTGCTATTAAACATCAACAAGGAAATAGGGGGTTTAATACCTTCTAAGAAATATTTCTTCAGTTGTATACTAACACCGGGTCAAAGGTCAACACTATTTTTACTCCTTGCAATTTCATACCCTGTCTACTTTCACTTCTCAAATTTATATAAAAAACTGTCAAAAACATGATAAGCTGCATTTTCAAATATCAACAACATGTCCAGAATACAGTTACAGCCAAAAAATAACAGGAAACTGCACTAAAAAAAGTTTTTAAAGAAAAAAAGATTAGCACTCTTTAATACAGAACTACTTTCGACTGCACCAGGCGAGCACATCCTGTTGATTTAGTGTAATTAGACCTTATAGAGTGGTGATCTCAACGGTGTCCAAGTTATGACCCAGTGAATAGAGTTTTGATAAATGGTTATTTAGTGTAATTTTGCCGTTATTTTGCGGGACAGTGCTGTTAAAGCTGGTATTTCTTTCGTTGATAACAACTTCCGCACGCACGCACGCACGCACACGCACATTCAAACAATACTATTTTCCGATATATATATATATCTTTTTATTGTACATACAATTACATACATTAATTTCGGGATTGCCTCTAGTCCTTTTAACATAAAAAAATACAATTGGAATTTGAGTATGCATAAGAGGTATTCAATGATTAAGAAATAAACTTATCTAAGGATCGCCATTTTTATTTACATATTAACGGCAGCTGTTCATTGGACAATTAAACTTGAAAGGTTTTCCTCGGACTGCCTTATTGTTATTCTCAGTACGTGCAAAGTCTTGTCCAAAAGGCGAACAAGAACACGGTTACCTTCAGTATCCTGTGTATAAAAGCCTACGATGATATAGAGACTTCGTTACGTCGTAATGTGCGCTAAAAAAATAAAAACAGCAGCAACAACATCAACAACAACAGCAGCAGCAGAAGAAGCAGCAGCAGCAACAGCAGCAGCACTGTTACTGAAAGTATGGCGTCTATGGGATTAACGACATCGTCGAGTCATTTAAACAGCACTGTTATACAATTCGATGCTTTACAGATATAAATCTGACTTTTAACATTTAGCGGTTAACGGATTTCACTAAACGCTAAATGTTAAAAATTATAACATTTAGTGGTTAGTAAATTTTTAACATTTAGCGGAAGTTATAACATTTAGCGGAAATGTTTTAACATTTAGCGTAAGATTTATAACATTTAGCGGAGGTTTTAACATTTAGCGGAATTTTAACATTTAGCGGTGCTACACACGTATTCAGTCAATGTTGCGTGGGAGCTGTGTTTAGTGAGTTTTGTGATGGTCATGTGTCACATACATGTATACGTATATGCACTTATACGTTTTACCCATTATGCACTTTTATTAATGACAGGTAAACATTTTTTGTGTAACTTTTCAGGCATGTATCATCTGTTGTCTCAGCCAATGTTGTGATGCAGTCATATATGGCGATGGTTGTACAGATGTCAGCACTTGTACTTACAATGGGTCTGTCTGTTACAGTACATGTGGCTGTGCAGCAAATTATTTCTTTACTGATGACAGCACTGGTTGTCTTGCAAGTAAGTTTTCTTTTTAAATTCTACGATATTTTTTTTAAAAATGGTTTATTTATGTTGACATACTTGTCAAATACATTTCTTAAATGTAAGTAGTAACCAACTATCAACAACGAATACACGTATAATTCAGTGTGACTAAATCATATACGAGATGTGTATGGTATTCATTTAGATTTCAAACTTGGTGTATGACATCATCTGCGGATGTGCACAACATAACTTTTATCTGACAATTGTTAGCCCAAATAAAGATTATTTTCTACGTTCTTGTACACCATTGCCGGACAAGAAAATTGTTTCGCAGTGTCCTTTTTGGAGGCTATACAGGTTTATGTTTAATTAATAAGCCGAATAAAGTTCCTAATAGGTCTCACTTCACAGTTTATTTTTACTATGTTGGCCTGTATCTATGTTGGCCTATATGAATAAAGTTTGCAGGGCCATTCCAAACAGGAAGTTTCCAAGCTAAACGTTACTATTTTATGTAACCAAGTCATTTGCTCACACAAAACTGTACAAAATCTGGTAAGTTGACCATGTTTGTTTTTTTAAATTAGAGTGGTGTCCTCCAATGCACTATTTTGGGCTTTAACTCCAGAGTTTGGATCAGAATTCCTACTCTTTTTCAACACCCATATAGCTGCCATATTTTGGTGGCAATGTCATCTAATGGCTGCACATCCAATTTCAGACTCTGTTCATCTCACCTGCAACAACAATAAAAAATATCTGTCAGCAATTTTTAAAAATATTTAAAACCGAAGAACACACTACTACCTTTTAGGCGTAAGAATTATCTACCGTGGGTTTCAAGGGAGCTAACTGTGTAGTGAGACCTTCAATAAACTGGATTTTAAAACTTCACAGAAACCTGAACAAATCACGTTTCAAAGCAAATATTAAAGCTAATATATCAATACAAAACTTTTGAACTCCAGATGTTCCTACATTACCAAAACTGTTATATCCAATAGTTCGGAAAGATATATGAAAATTCAGGAATCGGCATGTTTTGGTCGATAAAAAACTCTGGAGAATTTGTGTTAAACTACGGTGTAAATAATTTCATGTTCCAAACATCTGACTTTTTCACATTATACGCTACTTTACCACATAACCTGATAAAAAGGATATTGAGTCAGATTGTACAGACGACATTTGTTTGTTGTTAATGTTATGGCTGTATTCACAACTTCCCTAATGCCAGTTGTAACATGTTATCTTTTCTTCTAGGTATTAATTAGATTCGGTAAAAGCAGTTTAAGAACAACTTGTTGGTAGTCCTATTGAATTGGATTATATTAAAACGAATACTTTATTATAGTATACGCGGAAAATATACTGTGTATGTTTTGTTGAAATAACATTGAGAAATAACCCCAAATCCATTATTAAACGAATAGGTAGATGAAAAGTAGTATTTCAGCTGTCTCGTTGGCGTAATAGCTACATATACGGATTGTCAATCGGGAGGTCGAGAGTTCGAATCCCGTGTTGAGCGAACTATTTTTCAATGATTATGACAGTGATGTTTTTCTTATATCGATGTTGCGAACGACGGATTAAAAATGATGTACTGATATAGTGTTCTCTCTTTATATACGGGTTTACGGTCATGTTTCACAAGACTGAATTTGGTAGGAATCGAAACGTGCTTACGGTATACACCCATACGCCTTATATAGAATTGAATTGAATTGAATGTTATTTAACGGCTCATCAACACAGTACAGGTTATTTAGAGCCGCCCCAGAGAGAGGAGAAGGATACATAGGAATCCGGGAACCTGCCCTACTCTTATTATCGAATAGATTCCTATGGTTTTTTAACGTGTTCGGAGGATAGACCGATACACGGGACCGCCCGGTTTACGTCCCCATACGACAAACGAGGCTAAGGGAAAGTGTCTTGTCCAAGAACACACCGACGAAACTCAGTGGCACCATGGAGGATTGAACCCGGGCGCTACCGCCGCGCTACCGACTGCGCCACGCCAGCCCTCAAAATTTGAAAAAAACGTTGATACCGCGGTAGGGACTTCAGATAGAGCTGGTATAATACCAACATTGGGGATGTTCCAGGGTTCCAGCAGGTATAAAAAAAACATAAACAAATAACACAGAAGCAAAATTTTAAAAAAATATATAGATGGAAGTGAGTGATTCTTGAAAAATGGATATTTAAAGGATATATATATAGGTAGCTATCTCTATAAATTGTCACTGTGTATAAGGTAGTTTAAACTGGAAATTTGAAAAACAGTATACATGAACAACTAAAATTCAAGCGTGGGTCTCACGGACGATGAAATAACAGCCTAACAATAGTAGCATGACAATTTGATATAGTGCAGTCATAGGACATATTACATAATAGCGATGAAATAGATAAGCCGGTAAACAGCGCTACGCTCAAAAAATCTCAATGTATACTGTTCGACAAAAGTAAGGTATGGCAAGTGTAACAGAATTAGAACCTGAAGCAGAAAAAAAAGAAGAAAAGAAATGAACTCTCAAGTATAAGTGAATTAGACACAAGCAGTAATAGTCCCATTGTATAGAAGCAGAAAAAGAAGAAAAAATCTAAAAATATGAGTGATGAAAACATAAAATCGAAAAGTGAAGAAAAGACATCTGTAAAATCAAAGGAGATAGATGCTTCTGAAATAAGTAAACAACTGGCAGGTACTACTAAGAAATTAAAAAACGTTCTCACAAAAGATGATGGTAACCTGAAGAAAATTATTAAAGAAGTCTTTGAACAAATGAAAGATGAGCTTTTAAAATCGGTAGATAAACGACTAGACATATTGGAAGGAAAACTGTTTGAAAAAGATGAGGAAAATGAAAAGTTAAACAAAAAGGTTAAAGATTTAGAAACGGTAATTGAAACTCAGATGGGAGAAAACAGAGAGTTGGAAAAGCAAATTATGAAACAAAATGATAAAGCAAACGAAACACTAAATGTATTAGAACAGTATGGACGACGAAACAGTTTGAGAGTTAATGGTATACCGGAAGTTGGAGAAGAAACCGCAGAGCAAACAGCGAATATCGTGGTAGAGAATTTAAACAAAGGCATAAAAGACCTTAACCTAAAAGTTTCAGATATAGATATATCACATAGATTGGGCAAGAAGGCTGGGAGTAAAACCCGGCATATCATTATTAAGTTCGTGTCACGAATGAAACGGGACCAGATGATGAGGATGAAAAAATCACTTAAAGGGACGGGAACTTTGTCAAGGAAGACCTCACATACATTAACTCTCATGTGATGACGTGTCTACGGAAGAAAGCTCCTGAAGAAATAGAGTGTGCTTGGAAAAAATTTGGACACCTCTATTATAAGAACAAAGGCGGAAATGTGCATCAGGTACACTTTTGCAACTACCAGAAATGGATAGACATGGACTGGCCAGGAGGAGCAAGCTAATCAGACTGGCAACTGTATATGTGTAACAACTCTCGAATATCAAAAACACGAACTATGGGAGTATGTATGTATGTGGGATATAGATGTATGTATATTCGTATGCATGTATGTATGTATGTGTATTTATGTGTATTTATGTATGTGTATGTATGTGCACGTGCATATTCATGTATATGTATTCATATTTGTAAGAGTGTATGTGTATATATATGTGCGTATATGTGTATGTATGGGTATTTATATGTGGGAATATGTATATGTATATGTATATATGTGTATTTATATGAGTATGTGTATTTATATAAGTATGTTTAATTAGACGCATGCATACGTGCGTATATATGAAGATGTGTTTTATGTGAGTAAGTGAAGGTGTAATTGTGCGCCTGTGTGAGTTTATTTGATAATGTATGTATTTACAGGTTCGTGGTTGGTATTTGATATCATCTACTTTGGAGATTTCTGTCCCAATATAACAAAATAAGATATGTTGCTGGGGCATAAAAAACATTCTTTTTCAGTTCAATTTGTGTAGGTATATTTACTCTTTTAGGGGCATGATATGGAGGCGAGCGTAAACTTTGCCGATAACTATACTAGGTATACATTGGTATTTGACTCCCTTGTGGCAATCATGTGGAAAGCGTGCAATTGCACGGTTTTTAAGAGTTCAATTGAACAGCTTGCAGAGGCGACACCGCACTTGGAAGTCGTTCAATATATAGATCTATATATGTATATAAAATATTGCTCAAACAAATTACAAACTTTAAAGACATCACACCAGCCTAATCCATCCTATAGAAATAGTGGGAGCATAATTATGATTGTTTTTTTCATGCATTGTGAGAAGTACGAGAATTTCATGCAAAATTGGAGATTGATATGTATTGTTATATTATGAGGCCCCGACAAACAATTTTAAATCCGATTTAATTATTTCTAAATTTTATGTGTAACAGTACCAGCTTGATTTAATTTCAATATTTTTAATATTGATTTTGGTTAAGTTTAAGACAACATATATTATATTGTTAATTTAATAATAATTAAGGGTAAACTTACATTAATTGGGTCTTCTAAAATGGTCTCCAAATACAGTCTTTGAACAATAAACTAACCCATCTTAACCAAATTCGATTTCGGTATTCATAGGATGATCGACGTGCGTTGTCCAAACTAATGTTTTCATTCTAATGACACACAGCTTAGTTTGTTTTTAAAATATACTGTATATCACCAAAAGAACCTATCCTTTTGCCGTGAAAAATGTTAAGTGTGTTCTTAAAAGATTCCACTAAATAAGAGTCCATACTGAAAATGTAATTCTGGGGAGTTTTGTAAACGTCAAAACTTTTGATTGTCGATAATAAAATCTGTTGTGCAAAAGGGTCTGTTATGATAATACGACTTGGCTCATAATTTTTATCTGTTTTACATCTGGATGCTGGTTCACATTTGTCATGGATGTTCTCATAGTGTGCCACAATATTCTCTAACATAGACTTTACTTTGTCTTTATCAATCTTGCAATTGTAAGAAACACTTCACGTTGTAGTCTTATATAGAATTATGTCAGGGCCTCAATAAATATTTTCCACAGTAGAGGATTAACAAGTCCGTGATCTTTTGATTCTGGTGTGATGTCTTTAACCGTTATTACAATAGAATACATATATGAAATATAAGAATGTTTTAATATATATTGTTTTGCATTTTAAAATAGAAGCGACGCATACACTTGGTGCTGTATACATGTGCTAAATATAAAACAGGTACAAACATATAAAAATCAATGTGTTATGTGCCACAAGCACAGTTTCTTTATTAAGGGTAGTTTTAACAAATGTTTTGGAATACTATTTGGTGTATGACAGTATGGTTTAATTAACAGGTAACTACAAAAAAACGCCAGTTGAATTGTTTAGATATATTATGATTATTTCATAACAAGGTTGGTTGATTATAACGCATTCAGAGTATTTGTAACTAGGTGGAATGCATGTTTTATCACTATGTTGATTGATATATATTGTATATTTCATAACAAGCTTGGTTGATTAAAATACATCCAAATTTTTTGTAATGTATATTGTATCACTATTTGTTTAACAGTATGGTTAAAAGAAAAAAAAGTGAATTCAAAATACACCATATAAATATATCGTATACTATTTGGTGTATGACAGTATGGTTTAATTAACGGGTAACTACAAAAAAAATACCAGTTGAATTGTTTAGATATATGTTGATTATTCATAACAAGGTTGGTTGAATATAACGCATTCAGAGTATTTGTAACTAGGTGGAATGCAAATTTGATCACTATGTTGATTGATATATATTGTATATTTCATGACAAGCTTGGTTGATTAAAATACATCCAGAGTTTTTGTAACTATATGGAATGTATATTGTATCATTATATTTTTTAACAGTATGGTTAAAAAAAGGTGACTTCAATAAAACAACAAAAATATATATTGAATTATTTTTTTCATAACACGGTTGACTGATAAAAAGGCATGCAGAGAATTGTGTAACTATGTGGAATGTATATTTTATCACTATGTTGATTATTAATACAATACCTTTAATTATAAAATTAATGTTCTTGAGACCCCCTGAAAAACCTAACATATGTCTCTAGATTTTGAGACATACCCCTTACTTACTAACAACACTCTAGTATGCTGCTTTCCCTTTATATTGCGTTACATATATTCGCATAATTACATCAATGGCGACAAATATATGCTCATTTAATGGTCGAGGTCTAGGAAGCCAGCAAAAACGAGATCAAATATTTAACACAATTATTTAACATATGTTTATTGCAAGAAACGCATTTTACAAGCGAACAGAAAGATATTTGGAGTATGGAATGGGGAGGGGATGCATATTTTAGCGGCAAACATTCAAATAGCGAAGGCGTCTGCATTTTGTTTAACCCGAATCTGAAATGTAGCATCACTAAATACAATGATATAATAGCGGTAGGCTACAGTCTATTGATTTAATGATGATGTCGGTTTGTTTAATACATTAGAAGAATATATAATGCAAAATGAAGAAAATAATTTTATTATTGGAGGAGACTTTAAAACAGTTTTGAATATACATATAGACAAAAAGAATGGGAGACAAGACACTCACATAAAATGTCGAGACAAACTTAAATCTATTTTAGAAATGAATAACCTTGTAGATATTTGGAGACTTTACAACCTCAATAAACTACAATATACTTGGCATTCAAATAATAAACCACCTATATTTAGCAGACTAGAATACTTTTTGATATCCGATAATTTAGTTAATTATGCATACTCTAGTAATATAAAAGCAGGATACAAATCAGATCATTCCATTGTAAATATAAGTTTCAATTTTATAAATGTACAAACGGGTCCAGGATATTTCAAACTAAACAATAGTCTGATTTTGAACACAGAATATCAAAATAATATAAGAACAAGTATAGCTGATATAGCAGAATTAAATAAATCTGCAAATCCAAATACCTTATGGGAACTTTTAAAAGGTAGTATAAGAAATGAGAATAATAAAATTTGCATCTACAAAAAAAGAAATTAGAAAGAGAAAAAGAAAATAGATTAACTTCCGACATAGAGTATTTAGAATTGCGACTACAAAACATACTCGATATAGACGGTATGGAACAAGCAAAAAATGAGTTAGATATTAAAAAACAAGAGCTAAATGATATTATTGATACAAAAATAAACGGTATTATAATAAGATATAAAGCTAAAATAATAGAACACAATGAAAACAATACAAATTATTTCTCAAGCCTCGAGAAAAAGAGGGCAGATAGTAAGAGTATATCTAAACTTGTGGTGGATGGAAACTATATAACTACCAAACAGAAATTTTAAACTTACAAAAAAACTTTTATTGTAACCTCTATAAAAAACAAGGTGACAAAAAGTTCACGCTATAATTTCTTCTCAACAACTCTATGAAGAAACTAAGTGAAATTGATAAAATTAAATGCGATGGTCTACTGACGAAATATGAATGTACTTTGGCATTACGACAAATGAACAATAAAAAAAGTCCTGGATCAGATCGAATAACAACCGAATTTTATAAAATTTTCTGGAATTATATAAAACAATATTTGATGAACTCTCTAAATTATTCTTTTCAAAACAAAAATATGACGGAATTGCAAAAACAAAGGGTCATAACCCTACTTCCAAAACCAGGAAAAGATATTTCGTTATTAGAAAATTGGCGCCCTATAAGCCTTTTAAACGTTGATTATAATATAGCAACAAAGGCAATTGAAAACAGATTAAAACTTGTATTACCATATATTATTAGCAACTCACAAACGGGATTTTTAAAAGGCAGATATATCGGTGAAAATATCAGAGTTTTATTTGAAGTATTAGATAACGTGGAAAATCTTGACAATCCGGCGCTACTATTTTTCTCGGATTTTGAAAAGACGTTTGACAGCATAAATCAGGAGTTTATTTGTAAATGTTTAAAACACTTCAACTTTGGAGACACACTTACGAACTGGGTCCAGTTATTCAATTTGGATGCGAAAAGTTGTGTTATAAATAATGGATTTCTTTCTGATTTCTTCCTTATAGAAAGAGGTGTGCGTCAAGGTTGTCCCCTCTCCCCATATATTTTTATCATCTGCATTGAGTTATTATCTTATGAAATTTCACAGAACGAAAATGTTAAAGGAGTTATAGTAGCAGGTCAAGAAATAAAAAATATTTTTTTGCCGATGATGCAACGTTTTTTACAGATGGTTCAATAAAATCTTTTGAAACTTTGACACCAATATGTTAGAGCTTAAACTAAATGCTGAAAAATGCACGGCCTTAAGAGCGGGTTCCCTTAAACGTTCCAATATTAGATACTGTTCAAAAAAGAAATTTAATTGGTGTTCAGATCATGCCAAAACACTTGGAATGACATTTCATACCGATAGAAAATACATATTCTCTTCAAACTTAGACCCCAAAATACAAGAATTTCAGAACTGCTTGAAAAGTTGGCAACATAGAAAACTAACACTGCTTGGGAAAATTACTGTTTTAAATTGTTTTGCGTTTCCAAAACTCATCTACCCACTAGCTGTTTTTCCGAATCCGCCAAAAGAGAAAATCAAAATGATTAATGATATAATGTATAACTTTCTTTGGGATAATAAACCAGATAAAATTAAAAGAAGTTGAGTCATTCAAGATTATGAAAACGGAGGAAGGAAAATGATCGATGTGAATAATTTCTTAAACTCATTAAAAGCCAGTTGGGTTAAAGGAATACTGGATAACACTAATAATGGAATTTGGTAACAAATATACACGGATAAACTTGAAAGATGTGGAGGAACGTGTTTATTCGAATGTAATACAGATAAAGCGGATATTATCAAATTGTTCCCAGAAAATGATTTTCTAAGATATGTACTTATTTCATGGAAGGATATACAAGGAAGTTATAATTATACAAATATCAGTAAAGAAATTATTTGGAATAACTCAAACATAAAAGTCGGCTACAAAACATTATTTATTAAAAGATGGTACACTAGAGGAATACAATATATTGAGCAAATCTTTGATTACAGAAAAAAGTGTTTTACACCTTTAAGGACTTTAGAGAACTATATCAGGTTCCCGAAGCTGACTTTTTAAAATATGCATCAATAATAACAATAATAAAATGCAACTTAAAAACGAATGTATTAATGAAAATAGAAATGAAACGATGCTTGAAAACCTTCTTGGCTCGAAACAAACAAACAAGTTTCTATATGACTATCAAGTAAAACAGGATTATACAACAAATAATAAACCTCAACAAAAATTGGAAATTTATTTCAAAATATTAAGTGGGAAAATGTATATACTATAGCAATAAAAGCAACACTTAATACAAAACTAAGAAACTTTCAATACAAGTATGTTATGAGAATAATTCCAACAAACAAATCTCTGCTCAAATTCAAGATGGTCAACTCAAATCTGTGTGAGTTTTGTAATATGAATATAGAATCAGTAAACCACCTTTTCTGGGAATGCATGCATACACAACATTTCTGGTCAGAACTTTCCTTATATCTAAAAAGCATAGACTTGAACTTACCCTTGGACTTAAGAACAATCTCATTCGGAATCGAAAAAAACAGGAGATATGGTAAATGTAAAAAAAAATCATTATAGTAAGCGCAAAATATTTTATTTTTACAAACAAATGTTTAAAAACAGTGCCAATATTTTGCAGATATAAAAACTATTTATATAGACAAATTGAAATCGAACGACAAATAGCTATGAACCGAGATAAACTAGAAATTCACGATAAAAAATGGCAAAACTTCCGAGACCACTGACGTACACTATGTTTTAATACATTATACGTATCATTATAACATATATCAAACTTAAAGAAAGTGATAAACCACTTTACAGACATAAAAAGGGAAAGCATTATCTATTGTTCTATCCTTTTTCATCTTATTACTGTCCTTTTCACCTGCTGGTAAAAACTTCCTTCTTATCTCTTTCTACTGATATTTGTATAAATCTATGCTCCTCTTTTATCATCTTCCTCCTTTTCTTTCTTTTAAAACTCTCTTAACCATAAACATAAATTATTTCATCTATGTTTATTATGTACTAAATTGTAATAACATGTCATGTACCAAATGATGAAATAAAATAGTTTATTACAAAAGAAAACATTGGGGATTACCCTGAAAATGTTTCTTCTATGTGGATATTTTCCTTGGGTGAGCCCGTTGCGCCCTACACCCACCCGGCGGGGGGAAATAATTGATAGGTGCATACTTGTTTTGCGTGTATCCCCTCAGTAGTTACTGATATTCTACTACTTTGATAAATTAGTCTGAATATTTGTTAATGGAAAACAAAAGAAGAAAAGGCGTTTCCTTATAGCCCTTCCCACTTAGTTTTATTGCTGCTTTTTTTTTTGCAATGTTTACGCAGTTGCATACTCAACAGATAGCTACACCCTGTCTTTGAAGTATTTCTTTTAATATATATATAATGTGAGATATTGACGAGTCCATCTCTATTGAGTACTGAGCTACTTGCAACTATGCAAAGTTTCATTTTCATACACTTGTTTTATTTATAGATGCGTCTGTATTTTTTACAGCTGGTCGTACACCATATATTGTATATTCTCCGTGGCGGGTGAATGGATGTGGGGAGGGTGCGCCGGAGTATAACCCGAGGATTAGACAGAAACAAAAATTCTGTTAGGCTCCGCTTTAAGAAATGTATTTTAATCCAAGAATGCACCCCTAGTTCAAAACAACAACAACACAAATAATAGAAAAGCGTTTCTTCAGACCTTGCCACGGCTCCACCACCCTAGATCCCCTGGAGATCAATTTATTACCTCCTCCTCATAAAACAATCTACATATACCCCCACCTCCCAATAACGGATTAAAAGCATTTGTGTACACCCCACCTCCATCCCCGCACATCCTCCCCCTGCCCCCGCAAAAGAAAACAATCCTTACCCCATTCTCACAAAACCACGAAAATACCACCCATTTGGGGAAAAATGCAGTTTGTTCAAAACCCCACCCCCGGAAGCCCCCGAGCCCCCATCTTTCAGTCGGAATGCGCTTTACGTGGCCGTAATATAACGGCCAAAGAAATCGGCGTTTGACTGTCGCTTGCTTGAGTGAAACGGGACATGCGCAGTGTGATGGATTAACTTTCCTTCCAGAGGTCGGTCTTGGTTATTCCTGTCCACGACAAGATGCCTGTGCTACACGGAATGCTGAATGCAGCAATCCTAATGGAAGTGGTACATGTGTGTGCTCATCCAACTACTATGATAGCGATGGATCTGGTCAGCTTGGTGGAATTTGTATCATGAGTGAGTTGTGCTTTGTGTTTGTTTTATCATGAAGCCCGACAATGTGGGCTATCTAAGCATTACAATTAACTGATAGTTATATACATGTGTGATGTTATTTTTTTCAAATGTTTTTGGTGTATTCAATCTATAATATTAGAGAATGTGAGAATACGCCAGGGTTCTAGATATAACATTAACAAACTATATCGTAGATCTTCATGTAAAACCTACGTGAATCGAGGCAACATTACCTTCACAACCCAATGTATTTACATTTTGTGATCAGATATATCGAGATAAATACTACACATTCATAAAAATAGGTCAGGGTCAACATGTTCTCAAAACAAACAAAGCCCTATTTGTTTTCAAGCTGAACTACATACTAGTAGTAAGTAACAGTTTATTGCTTAGAGTAATCTCGTTTAATCTTGTATGTTTGACTCTTAATAGTCAACCATCTTTTTAATATAAGTACATAACAGAGGTAGGTATAAAACAGAACAAGAAATGTAGCTTTCACAGAACACAGTCAACCAAAAAGACGCACTAAAACAAACAGCAATTACAATGTTATTAAGAAGTAAGGCATGTGACATCACAAACACAAACGTGTTGACAATAGGGCTACCGCTTTGGAATGGCCTTGGCAAAAATACTACTGGGGTTTAACCAGGTTTCAGGTGCACCAAACTTCGCTCTTACCCTTTTGTCATCCCAATAAAACGTGAGTAGTAAAAGTTTAGATGAAAACATCCCCGCCAGGTTATATTCTCTTACAAACAAGGCAGCATTAATAAGCAATATAAGTATAACACTTACATGATCATGTATATATGAATATAACAATCCTAAAATACCACAATGCACCTACTTAATGACTAGGTAAAAGCCAAAGCTACAAGAGAACAAACCATTAAGGGTACAACAAGACACACACTTCAAACGCTATCGCCCTTTTAGGATTTAGGTAGTCGTCATCATAAGGATCTACAGTATGTCCTGTCATCGCACAATCAAAGAGGACATCATAGTGGCGAAATGTAAGTGGGTCAACCACTAAACATGTAGTGCGTTGCAAAATTATAGGGCATAAAATCTTTTGATAAGCGTGTTAAAACGTTTAATAAAGAGAGTATGAAAGTCATTATGACCAAGTATCTATCGATGTTTGTGAAACATAGAAGTCAGGTTATTATAGTCCCTGTCCTTGAAGAGTTCTTAAATTACTTATATTTTAGAAGAAGATCAAGGTTACGATAATAAAATTTTACAAAGCAGTTTTGATAATTCATCAAACACGTGCATGTTTTCATTTTGTTTCTTGTTTCTTTAAATGAATATATGTAGCAAAGAATCTCCCTTGCCTATATGGACATCAGTTGACAGTAAGAAAAAGAGCCAAAAGTTAAGAAATGAAACAAAAGACATGCTCACAAAATATTTAAAAAAACTCTTCAAAGAGGCAAACCATTTACTCTTACTCCTTTACAGTTACACTTCTTCCAATAACAGCCATATTTTGTATGAAACATCTTACCGGCACTGCATATCAGACAATGATCCTCTTGTTGTTGAGTATACCATTTGAAACATTTAATAACGTGAATTAGTGATACCTTTTCCAGAGAATGTGCCAGGGTCATGCTGGGCAGTATACAGGAAACGTTCACAGGCATCGAATATTTCATAAAGTTTCCTTCCAGAGGTCATCGTTGGTTACCGACACCAAATATCAGATGATGATCCGCTTGTTGTTGCATACGGATTTTTATTACATTATAAAATGATTATCGAGACATTTTAACATTGACATGCTTTTTGTGATTTTATAATCTTTCCTTTCAATTCAAAAAATGGATCAGGGTCACAATGTTTTGAAAAAATACAAAATAGGTCCCTATTGGTTTTCAAGCTGTGAGCTATAAAGTTAAAAAAAGTTTATTTGTTTGAGTCATCTCGTTTAATTTCGCTTGTTTTCATCTGAATAGTCAGCCATATTTTTAATATAAGGACATAAGAAAAGTTTTGATAGACTTCATCAAAATCGTGCATGTTTTCTTTTGTTTCATATCGGACACGGTTTGCCTTTAGGGTCATTAGTTAAAAGACAGATAAAAAGGCAACGATAAGCAATGAAACAAATGCCATAAAATGCTCAAACGATATCTCAAACAAAACTCTTTAAAAAAGACAAATATTTACTCTTACTCATACTTTAGCAAACATGTTCTGTATGACAGACATCAAATCTGCTTATTGTTGGATACAGATGTTTGCTTACACTATAAAATGATTAATGATTGTAGTAGAATTTTAACATTGACATACTTTTGATGATTTTATAAAATTTCCTTCCAGAGGCTGACCTTGGTTATTCTTGTCCACGACCAGATGCCTGTGCTACACCGAAAGCTGTGTGTAGCAGCTATCCTGATGGTAGTGGTATATGTGTGTGCTCATCCACTCACTATGATGTTAATGGATCTGGTCAGATTGGTGGAGCTTGTGTCATAAGTGAGTTATGTATTGTGTTTATGTTAACCTTGCTCCCTGCAAATTAAGCTAAGCAATAAATTGAATTGATAGTAACATGTATGTGATGTTGTCTCAAGTGTTTTAAGAGTGTATTCAATTTAATTTATAATATTAGAGCATGTGCCAGGGTCCTGGGTCGTACATCATTACAATCTCTCCTAGGTCTGCATGGTAAACCACCTACGGGAATCGAGGCAACATTACCTTCACAAACTTAAGGTATTTACACTATATGAACAGATACATCGAGATATATAAAAACTAAACATTCATAGCAAAAACGATCAGGTTCACCAGGTTTTGAAAAAGTACGTAGGCCTTATTGGTTTTCAAGCTGTAACCTGCCTAGTTAGAAACAATGCATTGTTTTGATTAATCTCCCTTAATCTCGCGTGTTTGTCATCCTAATATTCAACCATATCTTTTAACATAAGAGCATAACAAAAGTGTTGATAGACTTCATCAAAAACGTGCATATTTTCTTTTGTTTCTTATTGGACACGGAGACATGATTTTATATAAATATAGGTAGTCTCTTTTGCCTTTATGATCATTAGTTAAAAGACAGAACAAATGCAACGATAATGAATGAAACAAATGCCATAAAATGCTAAAGAGATATCTAAAAGAAACTCTTAAAAATGAAAAATCCTTGACTCTAACTCCATTACTCTTAAACGTTTACCACTAGCAGACATATTCTGCAATAGCAGACATGTTTTGTATGAAGCATCTAACGAAAATCAATTGTCAGATGTTGATCCGCGTGTTGTTGGATACTTATGTTTGCTTACACGTAATCTCCTTTGCATCGGTTATAAAGTATGCAATAATCTATCATATTTGAAACGAAGTGGTAAATACGTCCGCTGATTACTTTGCATTTCAGGGTGCATGGACGTCAAATAGGAATCGAGATTTTTTTTATTACTTGCTATATGGTTTCATACCTGATATGGTTAGATAGAATGAAAATAAACGCTCCTGGGTCTGTTAACAATTTTACCATAGCCATCCGTTATACACCTAACATTGATTTTGAACCTCATTGTTTATTTGTAAAAATTAAAACAACATGCCGGCCTTATTTTTTAGAAATTGTCGTATGCGCATGTCTGCTTCTAGGGTTCGGATGTACCAAGTAAAACGTAGGTTATGCAGGGTGCTGTTGTTGTTCAATTTTCTGCACATCCAGCAATCGATCCTACTTATCTTTTATTCGAATGAAAACCATTCTATCTAGCAAATAAAAGATAGGTAAATTATATATTGTGTTTATATTTTGTTATTTACACCACTGTTGGTCAACTGATTTTTTAAGTCGCCCTACCCTAGTAAGATGGAATGTTCCGCCGTCGCCATCTTGGTTTTCGGCTGTCAGTAAATATACATGTAAACATGGCGGGTCAAAATGATTGTTTGGCTTTGCGAAGCTTTGAGGATGGCTACGCGAATTTTGCAAACAGACTCGGGAGCGTCCGTTTTCATTCTATTCAATCATATCCGGTATTAAATCATATAGAAATTAATAAAAAAATCTCGATTCATATTCGACGTATAGGCCCCCAGAAATGCTCAGTATGGAGCGTAGCCTACACCGTTAATATAGAATGATTATTGATTGTTAAAACATTTTGACTGTTATATTGAAATTATTTTGATAATTTTAAGATTAAAACAAAAGTTGTGATAGACCCTCAAAAACGTGCATGTTTTCTTTTGTTTCTTATCGAAAGGATTTTATATAAATTTATGTAGCAAAACAGTCCATTGTGCCTTTATGGACATTAATTAAAAGACAGAAAAAGGCAACGATAAGCAACGAAACAAATGCCATGAAATTCTGAAAGACGTCTAGAACAAAACTCTTAAAAAAGACAAATATTCTACTCTTACTCATTTAGTTTTAAACTGCTTTACCGATAGTAGACATATTCGGCAATAGCAGATATGTTCTGTATTGAGCATATCGCATACATCAAATACCAGATGTGGTTCTGCTTTTTGTTGGATACAGATGTTTGCTTACACTATAAAATGATTATTGATTGTTGAAACATTTTAACATAGACATGCTTTTGGTGATTTTACAAACTTTCATTCCAGAGGTCAGCCTTGGTTATTCTTGTCCACAACTAGATGCATGTGGTACACCGAATGCTGTATGCAGAAATAGTACATGTGTGTGCTCATCCAGCTACTATGATGATAATGGTTCTGGCCAAAATGGTGGAACTTGTGACGAAAGTGAGTTGCTTCGTGTGTATGTTAAACTTGCTCCCTGCAAATTAAGCTATCTAAGCATTACATTGAATTTATAGTAACATATTTTAATAGTGCATTTAATTAATAATATTAGAGAATGTGCCAGGGTCATGAGTCGTACATCAATACAATATCTCGTAGGTCTTCATAGCAAATTAAACCTACGTGCATCGAGGCAATATTACCTTTACAACTCTAATGTGATTACACTTTATGAACATATAAATCGAGATAAATACTATACATTCATAACAAAATGGATCAGGGTCATCATATTGGTTTCAATGTGTAAGCTGTAGTTATAAACAGTTTATTGGTTCGAGTTATCTCATTTAATCTCGCGTGTTTGCATCTGAATAGTCAACCATATTTTTTAATATTATAAGGATATAACAAAAGTTGTGATAGACCATCATAAACGTGCATGTTTTCTTTTGTTTCTTATCGGACACGGAGACATGATCTTATATAAACTGATGTAGTCTCTTTTGCCTTTATGGTCATTAGTTAAAAGACAGACAAATGGCAACGATAAGCAACGAAACAAATGCCATAACATGCTCATGAGATATCTAAAAGAAACTCTTAAAAAAGACAAATCCTTTACTCTTACTCCTTTACTCTTGAAATGCTTTACCAATAGCAGACATGTTTTGTATGAAACATCTAACAGAAATCAAGTATCAGATGTTAATACGCGTGTTGTTGGATACAAATGTTTGCTTACACTATAAACTGATCAATGAGTGTTGCAACATGTAAACATTGTTTAATATTTATTTGCGCAATGGCGACCGCGAAGATCAGATTTCAGCCTTGGGAAAATGAGGAAGTCCATTGGGGCGAGGTCTGGTCTGTATGAGGTTTGGTCAATGCGTTCAACCATAAAAAGTATATGGCCTATGCGTAGAGCATTAATTTATCTTGTTGATGCAAGTTGAGGTTTCCATATCAGTGTTCGGTCGTTTCTTGCGAATATCGCCAATAGATCTCTCCGTATTACATGAAATTGTAACGATAAGATTTATTGACATTTTTTATTCTGAAAATAACTTTCATGTAAAATGTTTAAACTTTAAATACAATTGCTGATATTTTTCTGCATTTTGAAAATAACATAGTTTTAAATGTATTTGATCAAGAACACACATAGTATACGTTTACTAACCTGATAGTAGGATGTGATTTCAGTCCTAACCCTAACCCTAACCCTAACCATGCCATAAAATTCTGAAAGACGTCTAGAACAAAACTCTTAAAAAAAGACAAATATTCTACTCTTATTTAGTTTTAAACTGCTTTACCGATAGTAGACATATTCGGCAATAGCAGATTTGTTTTGTATGAAGCATCTAGCATACATCAAATACCAGATGTGGTTCTGCTTTTTGTTGGATACAGATGTTTGCTTACACTATAAAATGATTATTGATTGTTGAAACATTTTAACAAAGACATGCTTTTAGTGATTTTACAAACTTTCATTCCAGAGGTCAGCCTTGGTTATTCTTGTCCACAACTAGATGCATGTGGTACACCGAATGCTGCATGCAGAAATAGTACATGTGTGTGCTCATCCAGCTACTATGATGATAATGGTTCTGGCCAGAATGGTGGAACTTGTGTCAAAAGTGAGTTGCTTCGTGTGTATGTTAACCTTGCTCCCTGCAAATTAAGCTATCTAAGCATTACATTGAATTTATAGTAACATATTTTAAAAGTGGATTTAATTAATAATATTAGAGAATGTGCCAGGGTCATGAGTCGTACATCAATACAATATCTCGTAGGCCTTCATAGCAAATTAAACATACGTGCATCGAGGCAATATAACCTTTACAACTCTAATGTATTAACTTTATGAACATATAAATCGAGATAAATACTATACATTCATAACAAAACGGATCAGGGTCATCATATTGGTTTCAAGCCATAGTTATAAACAGTTTATTGGTTCGAGTTATCTCATTTAATCTCGCGTGTTTGCATCTGAATAGTCAACCATATCTTTCAATATTATAAGGATATAACAAAAGTTGTGATAGACCATCATAAACGTGCATGTTTTCTTTTGTTTCTTATCGGACACGGAGACATGATCTTATATAAATTGATGTAGTCTCTTTTGCCTTTATGGTCATTAGTTAAAAGACAGACAAATGGCAACGATAAGCAACGAAACAAATGCCATAACATGCTCATGAGATATCTAAAAGAAACTCTTAAAAAAGACATATCCTTTACTCTTACTCCTTTACTCTTGAAATGCTTTACCAATAGCAGACATGTTTTGTATGAAGCATCTAACAGAAATCAAGTATCAGATGTTAATACGCGTGTTGTTGGATACAAATGTTTGCTAACACTATAAACTGATCAATGAGTGTTGCAACATGTAAACATTGTTTAATATTTATTTGCGCATTGGCGACTGCGAAGATCAGATTTCAGCCTTTGGAAAATGAGGGAGTCCATTGGGGCGAGATCTGGTCAGTATGAGGTTTGGTCGATGCGTTCAACCATAAAAAGTATATGGCCTATGCGCGGAGCATTAATTTATCCTGTTGATGCAAGATGAGGTTTCCATATCAGTGTTCGGTCGTTTCTTGCGAATATCGCCAATAGATCTCTCCGTATTACATGAAATTGTAACGATAAGATTTATTGACATTTTTTATTCTGAAAATAACTTTCATGTAAAATGTTTAAACTTTAAATACAATTGCTGATATTTTTCTGCATTTTGAAAATAACATAGTTTTAATGTATTTGATCAAAACACACATATTATACGTTTAGTAACCTGATAGTAGGATGTGATTTCAGTCTGGCCACTGGGAACCGCGTGCTGCAGCAGCATTCCCATTCTATCCATGAATAAGTTGAACATAACTTTTTTTGTAGATTTTGCTACTTTAGCCTTTTTATGTGGTGGTGAACCAGACCGTTAGAATGACTTGATTCAGGGTCGAAATAACTCAGCCATGTTTCGTCGGTCGTTACGATCCTATTCCAAAACGCATCGCCGTCCCTGCACCAACGTCGCAAAAAAGCATCTGAAGCTCTAACACTCATCTGTTTATTATCTACTGTAATACACCCAAACTGCACATACGTTCCAATCTGTCAATCCGTTTTTAAAATGTTGTGAGCTGTTCCATTATTTAGTCCAACATTTTCAACAATATGATCAATTGTTGTTTTACAATCCGACGCAAGACATTTACTGACGTTATTGATTTTGTTAACGTTTGCCTGCGGTCTTCTGGTCGTTTTGTCGTCTGTTACTGTTACTATTCCATCGCAGAAACGCAGAAACGCTGGTGCCAATCAAACACCTGCTTGCATTTCGCACAAACATTTTTTTTGCAAAAAAGAACGTTGGAATTAAGTAATAATGTAATCATAAGCCATCACAGACGTCATATCGATTTACGTTAATGTTTGGCTCAGATTAAAATAACTACCAAGTATGGACAAAAACTGTTGACAAATGTAAATATCAAATTTCGCAACTGCTCCGCGCGGGCGTTTATTTGTTGCTTTAGTAACGTATAGCTTGAAAACGGTTTATCTAAATTCTGCAATTTCCCCCCAATTTATCTTGCTGTTGTATTTTGCTCCTGGTTTGTAGTACAGATGCCATTGTGTGTCGACTCTGTGGTTTCTATAGAACCCTATATCTCATTTTTGAAGTTTTACTATGGACATAATCCAGTATCTTATACATAGATAAAAGTCGAACGAACAGGAAATGTAGCATTCAAGGGTTGACAGTAGGGCTACAGCCTTGGAACGGTCAGCGGCTTAAAAGGTAAAAATCTGTACTACAAACCAGGAGCAAAAGATCATGGCGGGGATTTCTTTGTTTACACTGTCCTGGTTTAATGGGATGACAGTAGGGTAAGTGTGAGGTTTGGTGCACCCTAGAACCGGGTTAACCCCCCCCCCCCCCCCAGTGGCCTTTGTTGCTACTGAACGTTCCAAGGCGGTAGCCCTATTGTCAACCCTTTTGTGTTTGTGATGTCTTTTGCATTTATTTATTACTTTTGCCTTCTCGTTTGTCTGTTTGCGTGTTTGTTTGTGTGTTTTGTGGTTGACTGTCGTCCTTGAATGCTGCTTTTGTAACATCTACTTCTTGAAAACTGTAAGTGATATTGATATCGGACTTTTTCTAAAATAATCAGCTTGACATTATGTTGGGCCTTGTTAAAAATCAATTTGATTCGTCATTAAACATAGCTGCCAACGGCCATCTTTGTTTACATAAAGTTATATAGAAATCTTGTAGCGACTACTACTCTGAAACTACATGAAGGGTTTTCATGAAACTTAACAAAAATGTTGCCTTTGATGTCTAGTTGTTGCTGGCAAATTTTCATGCCGGTGGAAAATTCAAAATGGCCGCCATGGCTTAAGATAGATTAAAAAACAAACAAATTTGTAGCAACTACTTCTTGAAAACTATAAGTGATATTGATATGAGACTTTTTCTAAAATGATCAGCATGTCATGTCATGCTGATCATTTTAGAAAAAGTCTCATATCAATATCACTTATAGTTTTCAAGAAGTAGTTGCTACAAATTTGTTTTTTTTCTGGGTCATAACCTGAACACTGTTGAGATCCCCGCCTTATAACCTACTATACACAAATGGATACAACTATCCAGTCAGCATTGACCCAAAGGTCCATCCCCACCCCTTGTGATATAGCCCCTGGGTCATAACTGTGAAACTGTTGAGATCCCTACCCCATAACCATATATACAGTTACAGTTATAGAAATGGTGCTGTCTGTCCGTCCGTCCGTGTGTCACACATTTGTATCGCTTCTACTCAAACAGGGTTCTCAATATACTTCAAAGATGGAGAGTCACCTGACCCTTGACTAAAAAATTCCAAGGGTCAAAACTGCAATGTCAGGAGTCAAAATAAATCGAATATTTCGCAGTGCAATTTTATTAAACATTCTTCAATAACTTTGCAAGTTAAAATTCTGTATAACCACTTGTTTTCTGCTCTGCTAAGCTTTGCAAAAAAAAACATTATTCCATTTTAATGATTGAATGTGTTAATTGTAAATATTGTTTACCAGTATTTGTTGTCAAGGCTGTTTCTTGATGTCAAATTAGCTATCACAATGTTGTCCGAGTGTATGTTGTCAGTTTGTTCGTTCTTTTTTCATTTATCAGTATATTCTTCTTAACTTGCAGGAGTTTCACCAAACTCCGCCAGAATGTTCCTTATATGGATCCAACATCATACAAACATTTTCAAATCACTGTGACCTACTTTCAACAAACTATAGGTCACGTCAGGTCGCCGCTATGATATCCATTTCTTGCTTCTTTCTTGCAGCATGTTCCCCAAACTTCACCAGAATGGTCCTTTGATGCATCAAACTATTCGGTACAATTTCGGTGCATTGTGACCTACGTTTGACGAAGTATAGGTCATGTACAGTCTCCGCTACGGTAAGCCTGTCTTGCTTCTTTCTTGCAGGATTTTCTCCAAACATCATCAGAAAGTTACTTATATGCATCTAAGATCATGTACGAAATGTCGGGTCACTGTGGCCTACTATCGAAAGACTATAGTCAGAATGTTTCTTATATGCATCTAATACCATGTTCGAACATTAAGATTGCTGTGACCTACTTTTGATGATATATAGGTCACGTCAGGCCTCCTCTACGACATGCGTATATTGCTTCTTTCTTGCAGGATTTTCACCAAACATCACCAGAAAGTTACTTATATGCATCTAACATCATTGGCGAAATTTCGCGTCACTGTGACCTACCTACGACAAACTATAGTCAGAATGTTTCTTATTCTTACAGATTTCCGTCTCCGGTGATGACGTAACAGAAAAAAACTTGCTGTCGAGATAAACATTACTTTCATCAGCATTTAGCTGCATTTTCATAACAAAAATAGTATGAAAAACACTATACAGTATTGAACTTCTACTTCATATAAAAACACTTAACAATTAAAGTGCGTGTCTACTTCTGGATGCCCGATGACCTAAGGAGGCGCCATGTCATCCAATATACAAAGAACTATCCTTTTGTGGTACTGAGAGAGAAGTAATGTACTTCGAACATAGACACTGTGAGACTCAGGATTTATCACTGTATAAACACGGTGCTTTTTGTGTCATTCGTATATTAATATTATTCAAGAAACATTATGGTTGTATAAGCAGAACTTATAGGATGTGCATGAGTGTAAGAGTGTGAACTTTTTTTTCTTCTGTGAATGGAATAAAATATATAGGGATATACATACATATTATATATACATATTAAATACGTAGTAGGTAAACACTATATTGCTATATTTAAACAAATCCTATGAAGCTATTATAATAGTCACCCGTTAATCTACTACTTTTCCCCCACTAACTGTTTTGTCGTAGCATAAACTAATTTCACTACCTTCAGGGTCGCTCGCTTCCAGACTAGTAAATCTAATTTCCATCTGATAAAGATCAGGCGTCTCTTTATTTATGTAAAACCCATTTTCATAAAAAAAAAATTGTAGTTTTTCACTGTCTCGTTCTTTTTGTTTTTCGCCAATCAGTTATTTTCGTAGCATAAATATCATCCCCTTCACTGCCTCCCGTTTCCAGAATAGTAAATCTCATTTCCCTCTGATATCTAGCGTCTCTTTTATATAATACCCATGTTCATAAATCTTCTTTTAGCTTTAACTGTCTTCCTTTTCCCCAAATCACTACAGTCTGTAGTAAATATATATATAAAATATACAATAGCTATGAACACCGAGATAAAAATTGCTACACATTTGTTATTTTTGCTTGTATATATATATTTTTTTTTTATTGCAAATCTTGAAAATGACTAAATGTGTTTGTGTTTATATCATGTTGTTCATGGTGCTCTCCATTACGTCCGCGCGGTGCTATTGTATGTGTTTTTAAAATAAGCACGTGCGTTGCATGGAAGTTGCTGTGTCAGCATAATAATAGTATCTACTTATAGATGTACATATTGTACGCGCGGTGTTTTTGTACTCTCAAATAGGTACGCGAGCAGTATTCTTCGGTTGACCTAGGCATTAGTGAGTTCATGTACCCAAAAACTAGTAAAATATTAACACATTTTTATGAACGATGCTTGTAACCTAAAATATAACGTCAATACTGCGTGCATTTCTTTAATTGTGTTGACCTACGTAATAGTGAGTTCGTGTTTTTATGTGAATTATCTGAGCGATACGGTGAATGCATGAATATGATTGAGTTTCATGTATTTAACTCATTTTCTATGTATCTGTTTTCGGTTTTGAAAAAAAAACAACTTTAAATTGCTAAATGCTGTCTAATATAATTGCCTTTTTGGCAATTATTACGTAATTACAGAGAGCGAGTATGGAAGTCTCGAAACTACGATCATATTGCCTTTTATTGATGATTTTCTCATCTAAGGTGTTCAAGCCTCTAAAGGTCATATCTGTCATTCATATTGTACTTTTATCAATCGACGATTTGTGCCATTATCCCAAATTAAACATTTCATACAGAACATATACGCTTTTAAACAATGCTTGCTCATTTAAAGAGAGGTAGTTTAAACTGTAGAGGTCTGTTCTCAGACAAAATTAAAAGACAAGAATTTCTTATTTTATGTCGACAAAAATATGATATATCAATCCTTGTAGATTGTCATTCAACAAAAGCAGTTGAAGCAAACTGCCCGCTGAATGGGGTCACGACGCCTGATTGGGTCACGACGCCTGAATGGGGTCACGACGCCTATTTTAGTTCCTTCTCAAGCTCTAGTAGAGGTGTTGCAATTATGATTTAAAACTCGTTTTAATATGAAATTATTGATAATATTATTGATCCAAACGGAAATTTCATTATACTGGATATTTATATCCAAGACAAAAGATTAACATTACCCGCTGTATATGGTTTAAATGAAGACAACCCGTCATTCGTTGAGCATGTGTTTCGTAATATAGAAATGTTTATTAAAAGGAAAGTCACGTCCCTCTCCGCTACTACATGTGTATGTTGCTTCGTTCTCGTAGGAGTTTCAACAAACTTAACAAGAATGTTCCTTATATGCATTTAACTTCATTTGCAGAATGTTGGGTCGTTGTGTCCTACTTTCGAAGAAACAATTGTCACATCCGGGCTCCGCTACTTGTTTCTTTCTCGCAGGATTTTCACCAAACGAGACAATGTTCTTTATATGAATCTAACATCATGTACAATATTTAGGGTTGCTTTGACCTGCTTTGAATGAAATAAAGGTCACATCCGGTCTCCACTATGACAAGCATCACCAAGCCTAATGTCCGGTAAGTTTTGACAGAAAGATATTAGTAGTGTAAAATACACTATGTTTATGTACATGTCATCTATTAATTGAAATTCATTCTTCTTTAAAACATGCATAAAACAACAGCAACAAAGGAAGAGGTAAATAAAAAACATATGTTTCGCTGATTAACAAATTCGCTCGCTAGTAGCTATTTCTTTTCGAATTTGGTCTAATTAATTGGTAAACAATCCCACGCAGGTATCTCTCAAATTAACAGTTAATCCAATTTAGTCATAACTGTTCCCACCCCCATAAACTTAAGATAGTCAATAATCAACATAAAACTGACCAGATTATTTCCTCAAATTGGCACCATTTAGTGACAGAGTACTCTGCAGCAAGGAAAAGTGGGATTGATTGGTCGAGATATGATTTCGTCAGACAATGTGTCAATCAATATAACGGAGTGTGTTGGAATACAGAGGCTATATTCGAAGATTCTAAGGGGTAATTAAGATTGATGCCTAGAGGCTGACTTACGTGCATCATAAAACATACACAGGTCCCAAATCGTTGCATCATAATTGGGTCAAATTGAATTTCCACGCGTCAAAATGCGTGTGTGAGCGTCTAGCGGAGTTACTGCCCTTTATAGTTTTCAGTCGTCTGAATATTGTAGAAGTTTGTGTTGCCTACTTCTCCAAAATTATAAAATCTAACCAGACCAGGAAACAAGGTAAAAATACAGTTATTGCCCTTTATTATTTAATGATAAGTCTTTATATTGTAAAATGTGTGTTGGAAAATGTGAGATTTTTAAAGAAATTCAATTTAATGTAGTTCATTTGCAACACCATTTCAGCCATTATTGTGTCCCTGTGGTCTGAAACGTGCATAAAGGAGAGAAAATCAATTATCTGAATTTGCTTGTTAAAGAAAAGATTAACAATTCTAACTGATGCAAGGCATCATAAAGTCACAAAAGCCACTTGCAACACTCTCATATTATATTCTTGGACATCGAATAACAAAGTTTGGACTTAGTGTTGTGTGATCACTATTTTATTTCTACATCTCAAATATTCCCAATAAATAAATATTCATAATACATTTTTAGGTCGACTATTCAAAGAATAAGGAGAACAGTTGTACTTACTCTCACGTCTGCATCAGCATTGGGTTTTAGGTTAATTACTTTTTGCAAGTCCAATTATTTCAAGAAACTCTGCTCATACATAAGTGAATCCTGAAATATATCTTCAGTACCATCAAAGACACCTGAAGACACATGCATGTACCATAACTCTGTATGGCATTATTCAAAATATAGGCCGTTTTTAGCTTAGTGTGACCACTTTTTGTCCGTTGTCCAAATTCCACATGGGTCATACTGAGGTCAATGATTTTCAAATTTATTAAAATAAGGGCAACGTGACACCCAAGATGGCCACGACTTTAAACAATCTTCTCAAGAACCGCTAAACAGACTTCAGAAGGTTTTAGTTCTACAGACCGATCGTCTGTAGGGCTTATGACATGGCCTGTTCATCGTCCGTCATTACATCTTTGATGTCAACCCTTTAGCACTTTCATTTTGCATCCTATCTTTACCAAACTTGGCCAAAGTCTTAATATCGTTTAAAACTGAAGACAAGTTCGAAAACCACCAATACGGATATCGGATAATACACATCAGAATTATGACCCTTGATGTAATGAAAAATGCTATATTTTACTACTTCGTATTGATTTGGAACCTTTACCAAAGTGACTGTCATGACATACAGTTAGTCTTAAACACAGTTAGTCTTAAACAAAATTAGTTTTGAATCAATGTAAAACATGAACACCAATGACCATCTTTGAATTATGCATTTTCATGAAACTTTACAGAAATAACGCACTTGGTTTCTAGTTGGTTCTAAGTAATAATCAGAGTATCAGGAATTTCAAGATAGTCACCACAGCTGAAAACAGATTTTAAAAAGTACAATTTTCTGGCGAATTCGTCTCAAAAACCCTAAGTGGTATTGATTTTGAACCTTCACCAAAGTAACTGACATGACATGTAGTAGGTACCAAACAAAATTCATTTAGATTTGATGTCAATCATGGCCGTCTGTGACAATCTGTTTTTGTATAGAGTTTTATAGAATAAACTTATGGTGACTACTCCTGAAACTACTTGATGGATTTTCATAAATCTTCACAGATCAGTTGCTCTTGACGTGAAGTTGGTCCTGTCTAAAAAAATCAGGTCAGCTGGAAATTCAGGATGGCTGCCTTGTCACAGGATGACCCTAGTGGTTGGGGCTAACTCAGGAAAGAATCAATGACGGTGAATGCATTTACATAAGTTTAATGCTACTTTTAAAATATATTAAATATATATACAATTATCTAAAAAAACAAGCGAATACACAGATTAACGATGAAAAGAATGTTCTCATGAACGTTTAAGACGTTCTTAGTATTGTTATAAATACTGAATGTATAAGACACTAAAGTGTTGTTAAAGTAATAACAATGTTGATTTCTCATCTAGCGCGATAACTGTGATGCGCGAGAGCTCATAAAGATGATGACGCGCGAATCCAATGGGTGATTGTCATCAAATGCCTTCTGTAAGGGTTGATGACGCGATGTAATGATGGATAACCTCCACTGAGATTGTGGGTGATGTTCCTCCAGTGAGGACTGATAACGGGTCCACCTTGTGACCCGGGGGTTGTCGCTAGTAAATCTGGCCATGCTGCGCAGGTATGGGGACCGTCTCCACCGCTCGTTACGTTATCCGTGGACGCTTAGCTCCACTCCGGAATATCCAAACCTGGATGGCTTATTTCCAACCCTGGATGGCTTAGGCTGTAATAATACATACGTTTTAGATGTCGGTTGACAGACATAACAGTCTTCATAATTATCATTACCCAAACAAATCATTATTCAATAAATATATGTAAGCTGTACTAATGATGAGTAGCAATGTATACATATTCTACAACGCCATGTATACGCCATGTACGTCGCTGTTAATCAATGCCCCTAATACATGTAATATAAACATTATCAAATCACTCGTATATTACACTCACTGAGTTATGCATGTACGCATGTCAACTAATGACCACATTATACAACGCTATGCATACGCGTCGAACATTTATCCTAGTCACTCATCTCATTGTTAACTAATGCACCTATTATCCACTGTTATCAAATTAATATTGTTCTGCAATTAATGACCAATTACAATAATTACATCTAATAAAGTAACTTCAAAATCATATGCTAGTCTAAAGTTAATGTTTGAGAAACATCAATGCTAACCGGATGTCGTAACCGCCAAACAAGATGGCGCCGCCCATTGAATACAAATGTACGATACAATTTAATAAAATAAATACTGACCACATGTTGCCTGTGAATTTTGCCGTCCAACCTCTGCTACAAACAAAGTAACTATCGATCAATCCCGGCAAGAACTAGAAGACAATGGGTTTTATAGCAAACATTACGACCAAACCATTATTTCCCCCGTTCAGTCCGTGACAAACGTGGCTAAATCTGCAGTATTGAATCTACACGAGAGGCCCCTTATACAACTTTGCCATTTAAGGAAGATAGACCTATACGTTTACATGCATTAGCACAAAACTAAACTCGAACAATAGATTAGGGTGTAACAGACAACTTACAAGAGCTATGTACGACCAATACGCTCTACCCGTGACATTTTGTGACATGCCTCAACTAAAGATAGATTTTAATAATACAATTGCGTTCGTTTAGTGCACTGTGGCGGCTGTAAAACGTCTCCCCGTGCTACGAATCAGTAGTGTTAATTTTTACTGGACCTTTGGGACCAACGAGCCAAATATAGGTGACTTTGAAGTAGAATACCGCTTAAGCCGGTGCTAGGGGGCGTGAGAAGTGTTGCTTCATTCATTACGTCTCATGAACAGACTCAATACAACCGAGTCTGCTGCATTATTATCTTAATTGTGTTTGTTGCTCTCAAAGGATCACCTTTATCAGTATTAATTATTCTAAAAAAATCGTAAGTCGTTTTGATTTGGAACATATACCAAATTGACTTGCATAGCGTTTTGTTGGTCTTAAACAATTTGTTTGTATGGTGTTTTACGTCATTTTTAACACATAAAACGATTTCATGAAACTTTTCAGGAATGTTGCTCTTGCTGTCTAGTTGGTCCTGAGTGAAAATCAGATTTTAACGTCAATAAATCAGATTTACCAAAAATTGCCACCACAACTAAAAATGCATTTAAAATCATTACGTGGTCCCGCCTTAATTCCATTAAGCGATGGGAAAGTTTATATTAACGGGACATTTCGACAATAAAACATGTTGAAAAACATTTTTTACTGAAAAAATT
Source organism: Cyrtodaria siliqua (assembly GCA_037043455.1). Taxonomy (NCBI): domain Eukaryota; kingdom Metazoa; phylum Mollusca; class Bivalvia; order Adapedonta; family Hiatellidae; genus Cyrtodaria; species Cyrtodaria siliqua. The sequence continues at coordinate 944 of JAWPHD010014192.1, read as the reverse complement.
AATCTATTAAATGTTTTAATTTGACAAAATGAAAACTTTTTAGCCGAAATTAAGGTTTTATTTCATACGCAAGCCAACGCCGTTTTCGTTTACAGTTAATACTCGGACCACGTAATGTGAAAAAATGTGGTGAAGACCATTTCTCTAAAACATAATTGTAATTGATTTGGTATCTTTACCGTATTGATTCTTATGACATGTAGTTGGTCCTAAACCAAAAATAATTTTGATTTGACATTAAACTTGATTGTCAGCGGTGGTCTTTGTTTACCTGTAGTTGTATGATAAAAGGGTATGACAACTACTTCTCTGAAAAGGTAGGTCCTATTTCCCTACAACTTCACAGGACTGTTGCATTGTCAAATAAAACACAACAAAACTGCTTTATGCCCACATAGGGAGGTATATAGTAATGTCCGTGCATCCGTGCGTCCGTCCGAAAATCATGACTCAGCCATTCATCAGAAACTACTGAAGGGAATTTCGTCAAACTACTGCACACAAATGTTCATCACAATGAAAATGTGTGTCGCGCGCAAGAATCATGACCATATATCAAAAGTCAAGATCACACTTGGGGGTAAAAGGTAAAAAATTCAGGCAAAATTCATGTCTCAGCCATTACTTGGAAACTACTGAAGGGAGTCACACAAATGTTCATCACATTGTAAAACATGTTATCCCTGGGGGCTTGGCAAACATCATGTCAGTGCCTCAAAGGTCACAGCTGGAGGTCAAAGGTCAAACAATTGTCAAAAAATTCATTCATTACTTCGAAACTACTGAAGTGAGTTGCGTCAAACTTCACACACATGTGCATTACAATGAGAAGGTGTGTCGCGTGCAAGAATCATGTCAGTGCCTCAAAGAATAAGGTCACATTTGGAGCTCAAAGGTAAAAAAATCGTATTAAAAATCATGTCTTAGCCATTACTTGGAAACTA
>JAWPHD010014191.1:0-62977 GCA_037043455.1 Cyrtodaria siliqua | reverse complement strand
ATCTGATGAATACGTAGTAGATCCCAATACTGGTATTTCACTACGAGGAAATAAAATATAATAAATACGTACCTGTGTTTTATCGGTGAATAAAATACAGTTAGGAGTTCGGATGGTTGCGTAGTAATTAAATCACGAGTGCGTTAGCACAAGTGATTTAATTACTCACATCGGAACGATTCTATTTGATTCTAACACAACTTAATAATAACCCCATTGTTTACGCTATTGTGGGGGCACTATATATTATCGGTAATCAGGCTGCTATGTTTACAGGCTTTTCCATTGGGCGCCCCCATATGCAAAGTTCTGCACGGTTCAATATGCTTAAATACACTAGTATCACGTGACAAACAATTAAGTCATTGCTTACGTCATATAGCTTGCGCTGTATGGTGTCAAACGTTCTCATCTTGTTCAAGAAGCTTATTAATGTTATATGTACTGATGCATATGATCAGATGGGTTTATATCGGGTGTGTGAAAGGTTTGGGAGCATGGCAAGTTTGTTGTACCGTAATTAAAATTTCATTAAAATTACTGTTGAGTTTATCTTCGTGACGTATACATGTATTTACCAAGTGGTCAGTGCCCCAGATAACTTTTTGACCTACTGGGTATTTGACTCATGAAATTAAAATTAACTGAGTGAATTTCAAATTTTCATAAAAATAATAGGGTGATTTGGGGAACAAATGTAAAACAAGCAAGGTAACTTTCCCGTCTTTATGTGAGCTTCATTGACTTGTTATTCATGGCAGTGGTTTGTCAATGATTAATCATTTCCATAGAAACACTTTTGAATCACATGTGTTAATTTCAAAAGTGTTTCTTAACGTTAACTCGCTTTTCGGTTTACGTCCCCGTTTCGACATTTTAATCGTCTTCACAACGCAATTGCTTTCAAAAGTAAACAAGAAAGCGCCCAGACGACTACACAATAGTATAGACTGGCATAGCGTACATATTCAACTATACAGCGTTCTCCACTTTATCAATAATTATGTAACGTCCCAGTCAAGATAAAGACAGGAAGTAAAGTCTGTTTTTTGTAAATATTGGAATACGCACGAAAACATCAATCCCTCAATCATTTGAACACTGACTGTCGATACGCTCGAAAATTAAAATGTTTGAGTGAAAAGGAAATAGCTTGCGTATCTGGTACGCATGTCAGGGAAATTAATTGGGTATTTGGCAATTTTAATTGAGTGAAATACGCAGATACGTTGCTTATCTGGGGTGAGTGGTGTCATTTAACGTGGCGCTTCCAAGAGATGAAATATACGCGGGGAATTAATGGAACAGCTGTATTTTATCATAGAATAACATACAGTGGTCTCTCTTCTTTGTGTATATGAAAGACTGCGCAGGTCATGTTAGAATTAATGTTAAAAATAGAAATAAACATGATAATCCAGCCAGGAGACAAGTCAGAAATTGCACTTGTACTCTGGTGAAAATGAGCAGATACACAAATATCATTAATATACACAACTAAACGCATATCGACTGGAATTGTTTAAAATAAAAATAAAAATGCCATAAGAAACAAGACAGGAAGGAATACATACTTTAATAGAAATTTTCTAAGTTCAAGGCCTGAAAGTCAGATTAAAATGCACATGGTATACTTCATATTGACTAACCGATTATATCCATTGTAAAGAAATATAAAAAGATCGGACAGGGAAAGTAGCATTCAAGGAGGACAGTCAACCACAAAACACAGAAACAAACACGCTAACATACAAACAAGAAGGCAAAAGTAATAATAAATACAAACGTCATCACAAGCACAAAAAGGTTGACAATAGGGCTACCGCCTTGGAACGGTCAGTGGCAAAGTAGGCCACTGCGGGTTTAAACCGGTTCTATGGTGCACCAAACCTCACACTTACCCTACTGTCATCCCATTAAAACAGGACAGTGTAAATAAAGAAATCCCCGCCATGATCTAATCTCTAACCAACAAGGCAGCATCAATAGGCAATATAAGTAAAACACAAATATGCTCGTGTAAATATAATACAAAAAAACAGTACCCTAGAAAGCCACAATGAAGGTACTCAATGACTTGGCCGAAGCCAGAGCAACAAGAGAATGAACCATTAAGGGCACGACAAGAAAGATCATAGATAAACATCAAACACCACTGTCCCAATGGGCTTTAGGTAGGCGTCATCATAGGGTCCACAGCCTGTCCGGTCATCGTACAATTAACGACGGTAGGCATAAACGCAGAGTGAATGGACAATTTACCATGAAGCTATTTGTGGTAAAGTTGCCATTCACTACCACCGTTCAAACCCAAATATTTACATTTCGATTGCATTGACTTTAAATGAAACACGTTTATGTGCTGCATTTAAATTCCCAGTGAAATAACACTTTTACGTTTTGGGCAGAGCTAAAGCAAACAAGTTATAGTTTATTCGTTTGATTAACTTGAGAACTGTCGTAAGTTGCTATAAAAAAGCGTGCAAGGTTGGCACCGTCACTGTTACCAAATACATAAAACGATTACCGTAATTCAATATTTCTATATTTCTACGGGTTATGAAAAACATTAGCTAGTTTAAATTTAGCGAGAAGTGTCTTGGACTTCACACACTTTAAAGTAGCCTAATGTTTTGCATAGCCTGTCGAAAGATCTAAATATTGAATTAAATCCTTAAAAAATCAATTCTTCAATGGATTAATCTAGTTTTTCATTTGCCTGACTCCAGTACATGCTTGTTAACATCCCTCTGCCAGGAAATATTTTCCTTTTTGCTGTGTTAAACAATAGCTTCTTGAACATATATTTTTTAATGGAGTATCAACACATTATCTAAGGTTATTTAGAGCCGCCCCAGACAGAGGAGAAGGATATATAGGAATCATATAACCTTCAATGCACGGGACTGCTCACTTTATGTCCGGCGCATCCTTGGCCGGGATAGTAAAGAGGCTGTGTCTAAAACTTTCTCGTCTCTCACAGCTACAGGTTTGTAACCCACTGTAAGCTTGACTTGTCAAGTGAGAAAGTGTCAATAATCATGGATGGCTGGAGGTATTCAGTACTGGTTCTACCCAAGAAAAAAAAATTGATCTGCTTCTACCACAAAAAAAAATAGAAGGTCATATATAGCCTAACATGTGCTAAATATAACGTAAATGTAATACCAGTCTGCGAAATTAGCGGTTGTCCGAGACAACTAATTTCCGAACAGGACAACCACGTGTTCCCACTTTGGTTGTCCGATCGGACAACCAAAATTTCTGAAAGCGCAAAGCTATTTGTCAATTGAAATAAGTATAAAAGTCGAACAGGAAACACGATTTCGGCTTGTTCATTGATGTTGAGAAAATTACTGTGACACCCCTATAAACGCTACGAGGAATTGATCAATTAATTGTATCCCTCTATGGAAGGTCGCAACACGTCACGACCTCGTTTTTGATCGGATTTTGCCGAATTCTGTATTTTGTATAGAGCAACCAATCGGAACTGCCTCGTCGGATTCCGTCACTCGGGAATCCACATTTACAGAGTACGAAAATTGGCAAAGAGTTCCGATCGATAGAGCAACAGAAATTACAATTATACACGAACGGTTCGTGAATTATTCCATCCAATGAGAATAAAATAAACATCATCAATGTGCTAATAAGAGCGCATGCGTCGGTAAAAACGTGTTTCCGGTTGTCACAAAATGTCAATATTGCGGTACCTTACGAAGCCAAAAGAGACAGAAATTCTGTTTCTTCTTGGCAAGTGGGTCGAGAGTGGCTTAAATGTACCGAATATGGTAAAATGCAGTTCACTTGGGGCACAGACAGAATCCGGATTAGACACTGATGGTTCCTTTGTAAAGAGGTGTTTAAGCATGCGGATAGACACTATAAAAACACATGAACAGTCAAAAATCGATGATGACTGTGACTTTTCAGAGAAAGACATAGACAGTCTTCTCTCTTTGTATACAAAAGAATGAATAATGAATAAATATTGTGAAGACATCATGTTTTGCTTTGTTTCCATATATCATTAGAGTAATAAAGCCTTCAGGTTTTGAAAGAAACATTTCGGGCAACCACTTTTCCTTTCGGGCAACCAATTTTTGTTGAAATGGTTGCCCGAAGGACAACCTTCGCGCAACCCCAAGTCCAACAGGTAATTTCGCAGACTGTAATACAACATTCAAACAGTTTATGTCCACATCGAAAAGACAAAGCTAAGAAATTAAACGCGTTACCATGGGCACATTGTAACACTCAGTGGTGCAAGTAAGATATCTAGAGTCAAAGTCTACCTGTCTGATAATAATGCTGTGTCACAACCGTTTCAGAAATTAAGACGTTTTAGACAAATGCTATCAATAGCGTTTGCTGAATCGGTTATAAAACTGTGTTTTGAAAATACGTGGTTTTTTAGCTCTACTGATCAGAGATCAGCAGAGCTTATGCCGTAGTGCGGTGTCCGTCTGTCCGTCCGTAAACCTTTTTTGTAGCGACTACTCCTCTGAAACTACTGAATGGATTTTCATGAAACTTTACAGAAATGTTGCCCATGAAGTCTAGTTGATCCTAGCAAAAATTCATGTTGATGTGAAGAAATCCAAGATGGCCACCAAATCTAAAAATAGAGTTTTAAAAAACAAGTTTGTAGCGACTACTTCTTGAAAACTCTAAGTGTTATTGATATGGGACTTTTCTAAAATGATCAGCATGACATGATGTTGGTCCTTGTCGAAAATCGTTTGATTCGACGTTAAACATGGCTGCCATTAATAAAAACTTGTAGCGACTTCTCGTCTGAAACTACTTGACGGATTTTCATGAAACTTCACACGAATGTTGCTCTTGATGTCCAATTGATCCTAGCAAAACTTCAGGTCGGCTGAAAATTCAAGATGGCTGCCACAGCTAAAAATAAATTTTCAAAAAACAAGTTTGTAGCGACTACTGCTTGAAAACTATAAGTGATATTGACCTTTTTCTAAAGGATCAGCATGACATGATGTTGGTCCTCGTCGAAAATCGTTTTGATTTGATGTTAAACATGGCTGTCAGCGGCCATCTTTGTTTACATAGAGTCATCTAGTAAAAACTTGTAGCGACTACTCCTCTGTAACTACTCGACAGATTTCATGAAACTTAACAGGAATGTTGCTCTTGGTGTCTAAGAGGATCCTAGCAAAATTTCAGGTCGGCCGAAAATTCAAGATGGCCGCCATGGCTAAAAATAGATTTTCAAAATACAAGTTTGTAGCGATTACTTCTTGAAAACTATAAGTGATATTGATATGGGACTTTTTCTAAAATGATCAGTATGACATGATGTTGATCCTTGTCAAACATTATTTTGATTTGACGTTAAACATGGCCGCCAGTGGCCATCTTTGTTTACATACAGTTATATAATGAAAACTTGTAGCGAAACTACTTGATAAAACTTCACAGGAATGCTGATCTAGCTATCAAAAACCTATCAGTAGAGCTTCAAGGTCATTGACCTCTTGTTTGTTGTTGTTTTTAATATCTATTTTATATTTTGCAGTGCCATTTCTGCCTTAAGCTGCATCCTTTGTTGTCCTGAATGTAGATGTACTGAATGTTCAAGAATGTCCAAGAAAAAAATATATGCGTCAGTCTTCAATTGTTTGTGGTTCTTTATGACTGCGTTCTGCTTTAATAGTAGAACTCAGCATTAATAACCTGCAATGGATGGCTTGCACCTGCAACCGAACTAAAAAGGACTGGATGTTCATGTACCATTAATGAGGCGCAGTTAAATTATCTGTGGTTGATGGATACAAAAGTGGGAATAAGTGATGTACCAAACAATAAATTGTGGCCAATGATCAGTTATATAGTAATTGATATTAAGTTATGACATTCCTCAAGAGATCATTGCAAAAAATAGAATTCTATTATCGCTGAAAACAAAAACAAAACTTACAAGCTACTTAGTCAAGAATCAGTCGGATTACAACCATCTCAAAATAGTACAAAATAAACTCCTTTTTTATAAACAAGGAAAGTTAAATTTTTTCGCGTACAATGCAGAGACGGGGAAGCGAACCCAAGCTGCATTCGTCTAGTGACACTGGTGAGAAGTGAGTGAGTTCAAGTAAGTTACCCAGACATGATTTGATATTTTGTAGCGCATCCGTGGTTGAGAGGGTAAAGACGCTGCGGGTTTGAATTCCACTTGCAGCTCGACTTGTAAGTGTCGATTCTTATGGACGACGGGAAGTATATAGTATGTGTCTCACATCTTTTAACCAGGAATAAGAGAGTGGTCTGCTTCCACCACTAAAAAATGTTGACCGTCATACATAGCCTAAAATGTGCTGGAAAATGACGTTACACGCCAAACAAACGCCAAACAAACAAAAACGAGTTAAGTTTTATTTCAATTGCCCTTAAGTAAAATGTTCTTGTCCGGTTCATGTGGTAAATAGCACACACATCTATGGGTCCTTTATTCAAGGTCATGCAGTTTCATGTCCAGTCATACTGAGTATTACTCCTAAACCCCTTCTTCTTCTTTCGAGTAAAGTACTAGGAACTTCATAGATCATAATTAGCTCTTAAAATAATGAGACGCAACCTAATTTGCCTATGTGTTTTCAATAGACCGTGTGTTGCACATTAAAGCAATGTTTACATGTTCAAGGTCAGTGTGAATACTGATGTACTTCTGGTGCTCATTCCAATAAGCTGTCCAACAATTTCAGATAATGAGATGAAACTGTTACCGTATCATTAATATATTGGGCGTGAACATCACTTAAGTTCAAGGTCAAGCATCTTACGCAAGACATTTTCCCTTGGCTTTGTCCGTCTGATCAGTGATGGGGATGGTAAATAAAAGGTCCAAACTACCAAAGGCTATCCTGTCTTCATGTTAAATAATTATTACAATCTAGTAGGCAGAGTTTCATCGCCTCTCACTGAGGTGGCTCTAATAACCATAATGTGCTGATGCATTGCATACAGCTATGACAAATTCCAATTTCATTAATGAAGTATGAGATATTGAATTTTCACTTTCAGTGGTTATAGACTGTTTGGTGAATTGCAACTTATTGCAGACCTTCATATGGTCCCGTATATTTGACACGTATTGCACGTTGATATCGAGCTACTTTCAACTGCAAAGATAAAGAAACATGCTTAGTCTTATTATGAAAACGACATGTTTTTTTTCCCTCAAGATTTTGTGAAATAAATTGAAGATATAATTGAATTGTTCATTCAATGACTGATTGTAACGATAACGTATGTCAAACATCTTCTGAAGATTACTCTCTGTGCTGCTTTCCGCAACATATCGCACACTACTTCGTAGCATTACTCAAATGTGTATCGAAGGTCACCATATTGGTTACGTCATGCTAGCGTTACGCGCGTCAGATTCCCGCCAAAACGAATTTGCATTTATCTTGCAAGTTATCTTCAACATTTTGCAATGTCATTTAGCCGATTGCTTTATCTATAGATTACTTACATGAAAGCAGTGATAAAATCTTTATCTGCATTGTAAATAACAAACATGCAACGAAAAGCATACATCAACACGTGTGTCTAACGACCATATTGTTTATAAAGCAACAGCTTAGCAACAGTGCACTATTTTCTGTGCCGGTGCCTTCCGGCTAACAGTTGTCAAGATTTTGAACATACCGAAACGTCGATATACACACGAGGCGGGATCCCGAAGAATGACGGGATTGGCCGAGTTTTTACGATTTTTCAATCGACGTCGACGTCATACATTCATTTTTTCGCTCCAAATAATTATACGCGCAAAATGGAAATGATTGACAAAAAACGAATTCAAGCCATTGCTATAGAATAACACGATATTATGCAAAATAATATTTAAACCTTTTGCACCTATCGAAAACAGTCGTGTTCTCCAAAACACCCCTTTGTCACATAAATGGAATGGTCTTAATTAAAAGAAAGAACAGTCCATTATATATATGTAGCGGGTTAAGGGTTAGCAGATAGGACATTACTATTACTCTAAGTCCAACACACATGACATATATCCGATGCAAGTAATGTGAAAATATATAAAATCAAGCCTGTAATGTTTAGTAACCGTCATTTTTGTTGATGGATTGCATTGACAGATAGATGAATATCAGTAGCACACGTTGTTTTATTTATGTCACTCATTTTTGCTTGAATGTAAACACGGGTTAAGCAATATTTCATAATAACTGGCAGGTTCAATGACATGATGGAACTGATTTGAAACGTACAGGACATACACTTGTTCGGAAATAGTTCTTAAAATTAAGAGATAACCATGCTAAGATGTTTTATCTGGGACGGTATGTGAGTGATTTTACGGTCTGAAATTTCGTCCACATACCGTCCCAGATTGAAAATCTTAGCATGGTTATCTCGATTCTAATGCTTTTCCGTTCAAATGCTACAAACTTTTAATATAAATATATACTTGTTTTTCTAATTCACGGATGCCAGCATTTTGTTGACGTCATCCAAACACGACGTTTGCATCAACGTTATGTGACGTCACACATTTTTCAGACGGTAAATCAGGGATTTTACGGTCGCAACTTTGAGACGTTAGCCAATGGAGCAAAGTGTCATATAATAATTACATTATATTTGTTAATTTGATGACAATGATCTTTCTTGTTTCTATTTACATTTGTAAGCTAAATTGCTCGTAATGGTTAATTTATTATTTAACTGCTCATAAGGATTATATGTTCTAATTCGGTATCCCCTCATGACAATGTTCACATTTGAAGACACGCATTGATGATAGATACCCCCATTACTGAGCCTAATACCCAGTTGCTGTTAATGATTGCACAACATTTGATAACAGTCATGTTGCTGTTATTTGGAAAACAAAAAAACAACATATTTTCTTCCTCTTTTTCTTTTTTTTTTTAAAATATTACACGAAGTGTTCAGCATAACATTGTCTAGTCAAACAGTACAGGATCACTTGTGACTTGACGTTTTTTAATACCATCATTAACCGCCGCAACAAAATATAAAACAACAACAACAACAACAACAACAACAACACGGCTGTACATAAAACAGAAATATCGCAGACATATTAATTTTATCTTATGGCCGGGATAATTTCCTCTCAACGTCGCTCCTATCTGTAGATATAAATATATGTATCAATTTAATTTATATGTTATTGGAACCTATGTAGTCATTACTGTACACTACAAGACAACGTCGACTTGGTATAATCTGCTCTATATTAATCATGAGATATGTTTTTGATTGATTTACATCGTTATCTTGTCCCAGGATTAATCCTTGACTGATAATGCCCAAAAGGATGTGTCTTATTGACGTGTTTGCCTTAAACTTAGAGCGATACATCATTGTGTAAGACAATACTTTCTCATTAAATTGACCGTCTATGACTATACGATCAGCGGTCTTTAAGCGATCATATGTTAAAATTGTGGACATGTTTCTTTATTTACACTGTCCCGTTTTATTGGTATGCTAACAGGGTAAGAGTAAGGTTTGGTGCACCAACCTGGTTTGACTGAAATCCCCTAGCGGCCTTATTTGCCACTGACCTTTCCAGTCCGGTAGCCTTGTTGCCAACCTTTTATGGTTGTGTAGTAATATATACTGCCTTTATTTATCCTTGTAATGTTTGTTTGTTTCGATGCGTGTTTTTGGTTGACTGTGATCCTTTAATGCTTTATTTCAAAATTCGACTTTTATATCTACTTTCATGTTATATGCCATTTTTACACACTCTTTACGATGATTATTGATTTTTGGTTTATCTGCTCATCAAAGTATCAGTTAAAATAAAAAAGGTAATGTGAAAGTTCTAAATGTATCGAATTTCAATGGCGGCAGGTGTACAGTACTGGTTCTACCCAGAAAAAGTGGATGGTCTGCTTCCACCACAAAAATCGACCGTCATATATAACCTTACATGTGTTGAAAATAAAGTAAAACACAATACAAACAAAAAAACGAATAAACAAACAAACAAATTATGGAACAGATAGATGTTGTAATCAAATTAAAATGTACCCGTAGTTGTGACCCGCAGCCTGGACAACATGACGGAAATTGTGGACTGTAGACCATAATCACAAATGTTTATTCATTCTCTAATTTTGATTGAACGCAGTTGCCTCAAAAATAGTTAAATTAATAGATAACCATACTAACATTTTCAATCTGGGACGGTATGTGAGTGGTTTTACGGTCTGAGAATTTCGTTTTAGGGCGACGCGATAGACATGTTGAAGCAAAATTGAAAAAGGAGCTGAAACTCCGGTAACACGTGTTTGATGTAAAACAACAACAACAAACAAAAACAAACAAACAAATAACAACAATAATTCCGGAATGTTCATGTCTACGAACTGACGGACATGAATAAATGTATATGGCCATCGCCATTCGGTGGTGGTTTCATAACGTGTTCTGCAAGCTTGTATAACCTCGTGTGGATAGTTCATATTTGCAGGATCTCATGAGAGGCGTAGTCTTGATGGTGATCTTTCAGCGCCGGCATATCTACAAGAGGTGATGCAAGCTGTTAGGCCATGTTACTATAGCAATGATCATGTTCATATATACTCCTCAAAATAACTTAAGGATCATGCTTAGATTTGTGTCATTTTACAGTGCTGTTATTGAATAATTTACTGTCTTTAAAGAGAATAACAATTATAAAGGAAACACAATAAAATACAATTCTAACTTTACTGTGCCTTTAATCTGTTTTAGAAAATTGTTTTAACAATATTTTACTCTCGTTCGTGATCGTTCATTACTCCCTGGGATTTTAGCAAAGGAAAACTTAACATTGTTTTACTGGCTCATTTACTATTATAACTATATTAATATTCATGATCAATTTGAGAACAAAGCATGTTTTGCACACACGCACGAAGCATATTATACACATGAGAAATGCACAATTTTAAGACACCGACAATTGTAAATAGTCTACGAATGCATGAAAGAGATATTTGCTGTTTTGGAGTGAATTACAGACTTTATTTCATCGAGAAGTGTGAAAACTTTATATTTTCACGAATGCGAAGAATGAGTGAACATATTTAAAATTTGATCCCTTCGGGTTGAAATTCACGACAAAACAACAACTTTTATTTTTATTTTATGCGTTATGATCAAAATGTGACCATTTTGATTTGACTATGTCATTGGCTTAGTACGAGGGGGGTTCAATATATTCTGTCACTGATATTCGGAACTAACAGATACTTGAAATATAAAACAACTTCTTATTACAATCCTTCAAAGTATTCCCCCTGAACAGATACACACTTACGGAGTCGCGCTATCTATGACGTAAACGCAGCAAAGTAGTCTCCCCTTGGTATACTGTTGAGACACTGAAATATTCCGGCACCTAGGGCACTTCTGGTAGCATAGCGTCTACCAGAGAGGGTTTTAATCAGCAAAGGGAATAGGAAAACGTCACAGGGACTAAGGTCGGGAGAATAAGGTGGGTGTTCAAGCTGTACCACTTTTTCTTGCTCCAAGAAAGAGTGCACAATGTTAGCTTTGTGAGCTGAATCGGCTAGATGCCATTCAAAATTTACTCGGGCGTTTTTTCTTGTAATTATTTTTGACTGCTTTGAGAACTTTGTCCTTGTAAAATTTGGACTTGATGGTTTTTCCCTGTTTGCATGGAGTTTGTACCACAGGGTCACTGGAGTTAAAGAAAATTGCATACAAAACCTTTTTAGCGCTTTTTGTTCATTTTGCAATAACCGGTCTTGCCTGATTTTTACCCAACCATTGTTTATTGTTTATCCGCCGCTGAGGCTCAAAATAGTACACCCACGTTTCATCTCCAGTGAGCAACTCAGAAATTTTTCTAGGATGACAATTTTCATATTTTTAAGAAGATTTTTTAGCACATTTTAAGCGTTTGGCCTTTTGTTCAGTTGACAGCAAATGAGGGACCCATCTAGCACAAAGCTTCTTTAATTTCAAACAGTTGGTTAAAATGTGATGAGTTGTGCCTACTGAGATGCCAAAACTATTAGCTATCGTAGAAACTGTATACCGCCCATCTTCGACTACCATGGCCTTCACAGCATCAATGTTCTCCTTTGTTGTTGTAACAACAGGCCTGCCAGGACAGTTACGGTCTTTAATGTTAAGTTTACCCCCTTTAATTGTCTTGGTCTAACGAAAAGCCGTTCTCAATGTCACGGCAGAACTGCCATGTACACGGCACAGTTCAGCATAAATATCTTTTGCAGGTACTTTTAAAGCAACCCTGGCTTTAATGTAAGCCCTAATTTCAAGTTTTTCTTCACTTTTCATGATAGTATTTAAATATAGCCACTATACATGAGTTCGCATAATTCAACAATGGATATCTCCGTCAATTGTTATCGGATTAAACCTTTATTTTGCATGTTCGTCGTTAGTGACATCGCCTTCAAATGCAAGAGTTTTCAGTGCGAAAATTTAAGGCGTTTCTACGGAAGCGCATTAGTGACAGAATATATTGAATGCCACTCGTATGATAAAATTGCTGTTTTTAATTCCCCATAACGCCTAAACGACTGATTTCAATAATCTACGACTCATTTTCTTCGTTATCCAATGATATAACTTTTATAGCATCTTTCTGAAAGAAGTAGTTTTTTTAAGGGAGAAAATGACAACAATTCTGAACTACTTGACCTGTTTTAAAACTATAGCTCATTTTCTTAGTTAGAATATTTACATTCAAAAGATATATGTTAAACAGTTATGTTCTAAACAAATAAAAAAAGTTATTGATTTTTGAATGGGTTACAAAAAATAGTTTTATAATGGATTGAGTTGACGAATCAATTTATAAAAGGACATCCCGTCGAAAAGAAATTTCTAATCAATATCCTTACATGTTCATGATGTTACTGAACAGCTTCTTATGCAGTATGTATCGTCGAACTTGATTAAAAGCCTCTGCAATAGTATAGTACTCTTCGACTTGTGCTACTTTTCTTTTCTATAGATTTTAGATCGAATAATGTAAATTTTTGCCACAACGGACATGCTTTTAACATGAGAATTTCCTATTAAAGGATATAAGCTCATGAAAGTAATCACACTTTAAATTGCTATCCTGCATCAAATATATGCATTGATTGAGAGTAAAATGTTTTAAAAGAAGAACATTCAACTTCCATATTATAGTAGTTGAAGTAGAAACAAAAGTCGAACAGGAAATGTCGTTCACAGAACGCAGTATACTAAAAATAAGTATAAAGTCGAACAGGAAATGCAGCTTTCACAGAACACAGTATACTAAAACATTAAAACAAGTATAAAGTCAAACAGGAAATGCAGCTTTCACAGAACACAGTAAACCCAAAAAACACGCAAAACGACAAACACGATTAGCAATGTTAATAATGAATAGGGCTACCGGCTTGGAACGGTCGGTGGCAAAAAAGGCCGCTGTGGATTTAAACCAGGTTCTAGGGTGCACCAAATATCACACTTACCCTTTAACCCGCAGCGGCCTTTTTTGCCACTGACCGTTCCAAGGCGGTAGCCCTATTTCTTATTAACATTGCTATTTGTGTTTGTATATGAGAATTTGAAATGTCTAATTTTTACAAATTTAGTTTGAGGAACGATTGGTTCACCACCTATTATATTTGAGGGCTCGTCTGGGATCCAGGACCGTGTCTGTTAGCATGAAACAGTATGAAAATAAGTCTGACAGCCGACCTGGAGTTAACTCCACTAGAAATTCAGGGACGAATTTCAATCTGGTGGGGGTGTATGTAACCGGGTACAGGTAAATGGTGAATAATGGATTCCTAACCGTGTGTCCTCGATAGCTCAGTGGTTAGAGCCCTGCCACGGTAAACCAGAGACCCTTGGTTCGAGTCCCGGTTGAGGAACGATTTGTTCACCACCTGTTATATTTGGGTACAAATTATTATTTATAAAAATTACTCTCGTTAAAAAAAAAATCGGAAACAAACTGATTTTACTCCTAGGAGAGTCGTCTAGATAATCTTAATTTCCTCTCAAAATACTCATATCTGCATTTATAGAAAACACATATCCATTTATCAAAGATATGATTGGAACTTTTTAAATAATGTATTTGAACAGAGCTAAACGCCGTCTTGATTGTATCCGGTCTACATTGAACGTTATAGATTTTCAGATTGATTTTTGACATTGTATGTAAATAAACCGTTTACCTTATTTTTGATGTAGAGGGATTGCTGATAAATACTGATAAAGGTGATCCTTTGAGAGCAACAAACACAATTAAGAGAATAAAGCAGCAGGTTTGATTGAGTCTGTTCATGAGAAGTAATGAAAGAAGCAACACTTTTCACGCCCCCTAGCACCGGCGCATGCTGCATTGTTTAATGCAAGACGTGACTAATAATATTTGAGAATACAAGATAATCGAATGTATAGGTCGAATAATGCATTATATAAGTTTCTTTAAAAAATAGATACTGCTGCTAGCGACCAGTACTAAATAACAGAAAGAGTCAGAAACACGGTTCACCAAAACACAATTCATCAAAGAACTATTTTGAAAGTAATAACTGAATAGACTATGTTTCACAAATTTGCGAAACCAATGTTTCACCAATTTGCGAAACCAATACATATTGGCTGCCCACACTATTACATTAGCACCAAATAAATGGCTTATATTTGCTCGGAATTGTAGTCCATTATCTTTTCGGATCATACACCTGATATTTATGGTAGTTGTTGTAGAATAGATATGATCATTTAGATATTTTTATCATTACATCCAATACGAATTGTCAACATTATTCTTAAATTAAGGGAAGATTGTCCCAATTATGAATTATACCTAACCGGAAGCGAGAAAATAATGAGGCATACGCTTTTTTAAGTACTAAATCACCATGGAAATGGCATCCATTAATCATGTATGTCTCGCCATCCGTGCACTTGGAAGCTTCTTTCTAAAACAAGTGGGCCACTTTAGTCGATTCGTCGACTCACCGAACTCAGTTTTTATCCAAATAAACAATGACGATTACCGAGGTATTCTAAACCGACCCGTCTGGCCCACTTGTTCCAGATTTTTTTCTTATTTGATAACAATTCTAAAAGATCAAATGTGTTCATTTGAATGCAATACATACAAACCGAAGTTCCCTAACAGTAAATAATTAATAGAATGGTGCATTTTGAGATTTATATACAACAAATCGAAATTTCTCAAAAGTATGTGCACCACCCTTCCTTGGTGTGTATACCATCAATAAATCGATTAGTCGATTATTATTATTATTTATTATTATTTTATCATTATTATTATTATTATTATTATTAATATAGTTATTGTTAAGTTATTTTATCATCATAATAATTTATTATTGTTATTATTATTATTATCATCATTATGATTAATGGTATTATTAATTTATTTGTGTTAACACTAAACCAATTATCTACATTCAAGCAAAGAAAGAAAACTATTATACATAAACTAATCTAAAAAATAACGCCTTAACGAATTCATATGTGGGAACAGGGCAATATATTTTTTATTTTAAAATATCAATGTACGTACAAATGATGGCTGTAAAACAGAAGATATGAGAAACTTTGATGGCAGTATATGAAAAATAGACGAGGAAAGTCTTTATTGCTCCTTATCTGTAGTTATAAATTCACAAATCCACTTACATAATGTTGTATTGAGGTTATTGTACAAAACAATACTTTGTCTCCAAATTATTAAGTCTGTATTGATCATTATTGTGTTTTAGATTGATTTATGGCTTTTTGATGCCATATGCGGAGGAGTGTGTTGTTATAACAGCAACTTTATATATAAGACAGCTACCGACACTAAATTATTATTAATTCCTTATCAATTATCTAATGCAGATTGATGCCCGTTTTCATGCTCCATTATTCACGAAGGATTTTGCAACCCCTGTCTTCAATCTTTATACTTATATTAATTATACTTGCTGAAATAAGCACACCGTGATGTCAGGCGACACAAAGTGTTTGGTGGTACACCCTTGTAGTTATACCCACGTTTTCGAAAATTAAAATCGCCTCCGTTTGTCCGTTACCACATCTCCTCCTGAACCGCTGAACGGAATTCAACCAAACTTAGGATATGACTTCACCATATGATGACGGCGTCTAAGAGCAATATTAATTTTGGCTTCGATCTCAGGGGCTTTCAGTGGGGTCAAAAGGTCAAGTACATTACATATTCAATTACACTGTCATTTTTTCCATATTTTTTGCACATTACTTGGTATATGTAATCATCTATGAAAGATAAACAACTTATCAAACGATTTCATATTTCGCAAACTCGGACATCTGCCCAAGGTGTGTGGGGCCGGGGGGATATGGGCATTTTTTTTATAATTATGTCTCAAATGACACTGTATACATTTGTTTTCTCCTACGTCATCGGTGGGGTCTGGGGAAGGAGCATCAACTATACTAATAATTCAATTACAGTGTCATTTTTCGATACTTTTGCACATTAATTGGTATAATAGTCGTGTATTAAAAAGATGCACAGCATGTCAAATGATTTATTATTTAAAACTATAATGTCTTCCGTAAGTTTGGAGAGGGTGGTTGGTGGGGGATAGAAAAGGAATCAATTTTTTCTTAATTATGTCTCTATGAAGGGATTACAGTGTATAATATTTCTTCTGTATGAGTGTTTGTGTGTGTGTGTGTGTTGTGGTGGTGGGTAGGGGAGTGGAGATGGAGGTTGTAAGGTGCGTCATAATGTCCAATATACACAAAATTCAACAACAGTGCCATATTTCTATTTTTATTCAACTTGGTAAATACACAAGTATAATCATCTGAAAATAGAAAGCATATCACACACTTTCAGTGTTTCCGCATTAGAGGTAGGGGAGTTCGGCTGGGTTGGGTGGGGGTTAGGATGGGAGAGAGAGAGAGGTAAATTGGGTCAAATAACTATTTTTTTTCTCAATAAAACGTAATGATTTCGAGAATATCAGTATAATGTGTTCCAGGGTCACCATGGGTCTCTGGTATAGGGGTCAAAAGTTCAAATACACAAATACCATAAACATGTTTTATTCATGTACAGTGTCGTACATGTATACCAAAAATCATAAATAGTACTATTTCTGATCTGAATATCAAAAGATGATAAAACAATTACATGTAAAATGGATACAGGGTTAAAGGGCATTGAACTGTGTGAAGAAAATGTGGGTATTTGCGATGGAGTGCCGTCGAATTCGTTCTAGATTTTTTTTTATCAATATAAATACAGTTCAGCGTTAATGACCTACCCAAATGTAGAGAGCCTCATTTTATTGGTCACCGGCTGATCATACTGTTGCAACGATATCGTGCTAAAATTATGAATTAATTACCCCTTCACTAACTTCCTGTTATGTCCATACTCCATATGCTATACCACACGTGTTCTAGCTTTTCTTGTTATATTTATATCAGCATTTGTACAGTTATTGAATTGGAACCATCTGCAGTTGTGTTGTCAAGCTTGCTCTGGAAGTAATTATGCAAGCCCACACATAAGACAGTTTAAGGTGGATTAAGGGTATTATTACATAACGATTGTTTGGTGAATTATTACATTACATTACATTAACTCCGCACCTCTGTAAGATTAATCCCAATAAAACATGATGCATGAAGTGGATAATTTCCTGTTTAACGTCCCATACAAGCGATTTTGAGAGGACAGACAGATATTTATTTCTCTTTTCATAGAATGCAATTACAGGCTTCCTTTGTTTTTCTATTTAACGCTCAGCCATTGTTGACTTATAATTGTGTCTGTCACAAATTGAGTAATTAAGTAAAAATTAAGTAAGGTGAAATCATAGTTCAATTATTTAAACGTTTTCGTTTTAATGAAACAGAAAGCTAGACAGAGGGTTTAATGTAAAACGAATATTTTACAAGACTTCTTACTGCTCGTTTGGGATCATCAAGCTCACTCTTTGTGGTTTTAACGTAGAATATCGCTTAAGCCGGCGCTTGGGGGAGTGAGAGGAGTTGCAAAATACATTACCTCTCATGAACAGACTCAATACAACCGAGGCTGCTACTTTTCTCTCTTGTTTGTATTAGTTGCCAAGGGATCACCTTTTCTGTATTTACTGAATTACAGTTGTTCATGCCATATTTAAATTGTTTTTGTAATATTAAATTTGCTTTACATTTACTTTAAAGTATCGTCCATTCAATATGTTATTTCCCCTATTTAAAGGTATTCATTTATCGTAACATTTGTTTTTTATGAATATTTCAGGATATCGCTAACCGTATGATTTCTGAATCACAGTAATATACAGAGTTGTTTAAATCAGAAAATAATCGAGATGTAAAAATGTTAGCAATGTATGTTTACAAAGCTTTTGAATTAAGAAGTAATCTACTACTCAAAAAAGTGTCGTAGGTTTTTAAAAACATATATATATGAACATATATGTAATATTATACACGTACATATATGGTTTTCTGTCAACATGGTCAAATACAATACATATAATAGAATAAATGATTGGATAAAGAACCCATCTATATGTGAGTGATATTCTAGACTATTGCTAGACTATTGTTAAATATATAGTTACACTGATTTCCGCCATTGAATTATTTTACATATATGTTATTATACACTTTACTATTTGAAAAAGGTGCTCATGAGTTATTATGACATATGATAAATAATTGAAATGATTGTAAGGTTTATATGGGGATATCTTCGACCATAATAGACCTATTACGAGGTGAATAGAGTATTTTCTTCTTCTTCTATCCATTATCTGATTATATTGAAATAAAATAGAGTGCTTCTAGAACCTATATATCAAATGTTTAACACACCGATTGTCTCACCAACCACCTATTTAGTGAGATCATATACGTAGCAAATTAAACTTTGACTTATTCCAAAATCATCTACGCGATACTGCTAAAAGCGATTGTGTTTATGACGCCCAATAGTGTTTTCATGTATTGTACTTACTTTCACCAAGAACGTATGCAGATGTTCCGAGCTGCATAACAATTTCATCCTGAAACATGTAAAGCACTCTTCTTCTAATCATTTTTATTTTACGGTACAGCTTACATTACAGACACATACATATTAATTGATGGACATTGCTGTTTGTGTCTGATATATAAGTATTGCATAATAACCTTGATTAAGCTAAGTTTAGAAGACAACGTTCTCATTACGAAGCATTCTATTCTTGCTTTTCGCTATATTTTATATTTCATCACTTCTTCTTTCCTCTCTTACAAGTATGTACCATATCTTTGTTTGGGTGCATGTGTAAGGCAATGTTTTTTTCAGCATTAAACGAACAATTTTAACAAAAAAGAGAAATACAGAAAGCAAAGCATCCAAACGCAATGGCACCGTAGATGATCACTGTACCACAAACAAAGAGCAAATGAAAAAGACAAAACACAACACAAAGCGTGGTGATGAAAGGGTTACCGACTTGGAACGGTCAGTAGGCAATATGGCCCACTGGTTAGCCTAGATCGATTTTAATTGCACACAACCTCGCTATTATCCTGTCTTTCACGCTCATATTGACATGACAGTGTAAATAAAAGTACATCACATCAAAAGGAAACATACTTACATGCATTATATATTCGTGGAACAAGAATGTTTAGTGGCAAAGAAAAAAACCTTAGTTTTGGAAATCGGTGTTTTTATTTTGTGTCTTGATGAATTTGCATGAGCATGAACTTTCGCAAGTGAAATCTTTATTTCTTTGGAAACGTTGGATTTTGGAAACTTAGGCATTATATTTACCACAAGAATTTCGTGTTTCCCCAAAACACAGTACCTAACTTAGTCATACTCTAGCTAAATTGGTTCCAAAACCTATGGCATAAACAAGCGCCACCATACAGTAGGTAACAGTAACATTCTACCTACTGTTTGTTTAAAGATAATGTATACGTTATGGAAACAGCCGTACCAATTAGTCGGGCAACATATGGTTCACCCCTATTGATGTGTGTTAATGAAAAATATTTAAACGTGTATGGAAAGAAAAGTAGATAAAAAGTTCGAACAGTAAGTGAAGCATTGAAGGACCAAAGTTAATCAAACACACGTATCGAAACAAACAACAACAATTATAAGGATCAATAAAAGGCAAGTAATCTATACTGAGCAAAAATAAAAAGTATCCCTTTTCTTTTCCTCATTATATAGACAGCAAAACAGGAAATAATAAATGATGTATATAGAATAATTAGATCGACCACCACCATTTAAAAAAGTTCAGTACACAAGGGAGTTCTCCCACTTTTGTTAAACCATGCTTTTTTGGAAAAAACACATAAAATCTTCAAACATTACCTCAGTTTGTCCAAGACAATATTCTCTTTACGTTGCTTTTGAAAAAAAACCCAGAAAAACACAACACCGATTGTGTAGGTAGCAGCTTTTGATTATCAAAATCATCAAATTACCTCCCTTTAAGGTTTTCAAAGTATCCATAAAAGAGTATTGCTTGTCAAAATGAAAAACTGTTCAAAGGAATATTTAGTACTCAGTTAAATGTGCTTAAAAACATCAAGCATTGCTAAATTAAAGCACTGTTCAAGTTGGCATAGACCCTCAAATTATGGCCTATGGGAATACCAGCAAAAAAGGGGGTACTTTTTTTCTTGATGAGTATATATTGCATGACCCGTTCCAAGGTGTCAAGTTTGAAGTTTTTGTTTTTGTATGAATGAAAAAGTAAACTTATGTCAACAAATAGGTTTGATTTATTTTGCGACCTTTTGGCACACGTTTTAAATATCAGTAACTCTGTAAAAACGTAGGTCACTAACCTATTTGTGGTGTCATGTAACGAATTTCGTAAATAGGTAACAGATCTTGCAAATAACATTTGCTTAATAATTTGACAGGTTCTGACACAGGAATTTTTAAGGCTATTGAAAAACGTTCCCAATTTTGAGGGCCAAAGGGTCGGGTATGCAAGGTGTCAACCTAATACCCCAGATTATTTTCGCATAAATGTATTAGATAAATTAAAAAAAAAACCTTCATTAAAAAGGAACGGCTGGCCTCGTTACGTAATATAAGGTTGGTGTTTGGACATGAACTGTTGAAAAAACACTATGATATTTCATAGATTTATCTAACATTATTACGATTATGTTCTTCTGACATTTTGTCTGTTAATGCAAAACGGTAGAACACGTAGAATACCGTTTTGCATAAAAAAGCCATTGCAAAATGCTGTAAAATCAATCAATTGAATTCGCACCGACGTGTTAAAGCTATGTATACTCTTCCTTGTTGGGAATTGTAAACAGGAAGAAGGACAATACGCGCCTAGTTCCAACTCGAACAGGAAGTAGGGCACTTATTGTTATCCGGCACTGTTGAGAGTTCAACTTTTGACCAGACTGCATAACCTGAAATAAAAAAAACGAAATCGATATATGCTGTCACTGGTAAGTGCAAGCCAAAAAACTAGCAAAAACACGATGATAACCACATCCGTTGATGGACCAGAGGCGATATAGAAAATATGGGTGTTAATACAAATACAAACACAAACAAAAATATTATCATTATTTATTATATACTTCTCCCGTACTTGCAATCAGAACTGTTATTAATTCCGATCTTTGGAGATCGCTGAGCTCGATATTTACAGAAATCGGTGGTATATTCTCAAATACTTTCGGTTTCTTACTTGAATTTCGAATAGGTGGTTCCACTACTTCAGCCTTTAACAGTTCTGCGTATTGTTTAATCACCCTTAGGATATGTTGCCTGCTTCTTAATTTAGAATTTTGACTGATACCTGTGATACGCAGGCTTCATAACCCCTGCTCCGAGCTAAGTTCCATTATGTTTATTTCACCCAATGTTTTCTAGTTTAGGGCAACGTGTTTTGTTAGAAACTTGGACCATACGCCGCTGGCCATGGAAGGTTAAAAAAACACCGCATCAGGGTTTCCATGTTCACCGTCATATGCATACTATCTTCGGGATGGCTCAAATTTATTACTATTGGCATTTTGAATATTGAGTTCTGCTTAACCCGGGGCTAGAGGGCGTGATTTGTATTTATCGTGTTCGACAATACTGAAATTTCTCGTTTCATACTTTTGTTTTTACTAGCAATCGTTTGGATTCCTTGTATTCAGTGAGACAAAAACGCTTGACGTTGTGTGGCTTCATTGATAATTCAAACATACATCGTTTTTCTAACTGCAGTGCAAACATTCAGTAACAGATGAATTGGATTTTATAGACGCACCAACAGCTAATCTGGCGACTTTCCAGATTCCGCTGGTGGAGGATGATGCCAGGTGTCAGGACTTTTCGTGCACGGACAGGCACCTGGGTAGAAACTCCGACGTCCCGCAAGCCAGCTGGATAGCTTCCTCACATAAAGATTCCTAGGACCATGAGGGATCGAACCCACAGCGATGAGGGGCAAGTGATTTCAAGTCAGAGACTCTAACCACTCGGCCTTGGACGTTCCGTATTCAGTAACACATGACTATAGTACGGCGTAAAGCCGTGGATTGAATACGACATCGCATATACAAATACACAGATAGGAAACGAAATTATCTAATAAGACCATTTAGGCGTGTAATCTGTCATTAGCGGATATATTAAACATTACGCTCATACATTTGCTGATGAAAGCAAATTACATTAATAACTGGCTTTTAATTTAAAAAAGACAATCTGCCTTTGAAGTCTCGTTAAGGATAGTTTGTTTTAACACATATCATCGACACCATTATTATCTATATGTGACATGAAAGAAGCATACACTTTTGGTCTTATTCATTATCTTTAATGTCATATGGTGACTTTCCAGCTTCCATGGGTGGAGGATGATCTCTGGTGCCAGGACTTTTCGTGCACGGACAGGTACCTGGGTAGAACCACCGACGTTCCGCAAGCCAGCTGGATAGCTAGCTTCCTCACCACTCGGCCAAGGTCGGGGCGATTTACTATTCAGTAACAAATGACTATAGTACGGCGTAAAGTCGTGGATTGCTTACGACAACTCATATACAAATACACAGATAGGAAACGAAATGATCTATTAAGACCATGTAGGCGTATATTCTGTCATAAACGGATATATTTAACATTACGCGCATACATTTGCTGACGAAAGCAGATTATATTAATAACAGGCTTGTAATCTTAAAAAGACAATCTGCCTTTGAAGTCTCGTTAAGGATAGGTTGTTTTAACACATATCATCGCCACCATTATTATCTATATGTGACATGAAAGAAGCATACACATTTGGTCTTATTCATTATCTTTAATGGTGGAATTAATACACGTTTGTGATCTTTTAAATATAGGATCAAGTTCGATGCAACAATTTATGATTATAAATCGATCAAAAATGAAAAACCTGCAGAGTATGATCCATTCTGAATACTAACAGTCGAAAACAATACGAAATTCAAAGCTAGATCTGAAAATTGCGATTTTGGAATCGTTTTTTTTATTATCTTTTTCTACCAAGCTATTTAGTTTGTGGTGTAATGCGGACCTGCGCTGCTATTGACTTTGCGTGTTTGGAATTCTAAAGTAACTTTTTTCATATTTTACCTCTTTTTCCATTAGTTTAAGATTTATTTTTTTAGTAGTTTTGTTTACCTTGCAAAATAACAATATGTCACATGACTTTGAACGCTTAGCTGGCCTAAACTTCCTTGCGGTACTATTTAACAGTGCAATGTTCAATGATGTTATCCCCTCTGCCACTTATTAAAGATTAGTGTCTTGTAGTACTGGTATGTATTCATGATTAGTTGTATATATCTCCACTTCCATTACTTACCCTTCTGCCTCCTTGCAATTCAGTTATCGGGGTGAAGCCAAGTATGTCGAAAATATCAAATGATATTTGAAATGTTGAGTGGTTACCCGCCATTCTAGCTGATAGATTATATTGAGAGATAAATCAAGAGCAATATAAAATTGGCATTGCTTTAGGCTGACGTCAAATCCTGTCATACTCTAGACGGCCGACATTTGATTTTGTTTCGAGATCGGGACCGTGTTACTTTATGATTTTTATCGTGTGCTTTTGTTAATATGAAATTTCCATTTTACAAATTTAGTTAAGGCTTCTATTTCTCGTAATTATTTTATATGTTTGTTAAAATGCATTCAAAAACAATTTCTTTTCGGAAATATCTAAATCATCCTAAGGGTAATTGTATTGATTATTTTTCACAGTGTTGATAATTTAACAAAGATCACGTGATTTGATATTACCATTGAAAGTTATTGACATTGCAGCGTTTGAATTATGAAATTATATATGCCAACTGGCATAAAGATACCTTGAAAAAATGCATTATATATCAATACCGACATATCAATTGATCAAGATAAAAATAACAAAACATGAAATGCTGACTCGGATATGCCAACTTTGGATGTTTATGAGGAACTATAAAATTAAAACGTAGAGCTTACACACTGAGATTGTTTATACACATTAATTAACTAAAAAATAAATTTGTATTGTGTAGCGTTAGGATAAATTGTGTCATTTGGTGCACAATGAATTGCACATTAAATAGGGATAATTTAGCCTTAAGATAAATACTGTTATTAGTAACGTTTTGCAGATATACAACAATATATATATGTTTGCTTGGGGCGTTCCTAGCCGTTGATTAGTACAAATATAAAACAATAAAAATGATTCAAACAATGATTAAGAACTCGAATCAATTGATTACAATTGTACGAGACCACAACTACCCACGGACTAATCAAGCGTTGTGACAGCCTCTCTGCTATCGCTGACCTATCTATCGTCTACGAACTGGAGTTCTAGCCGCATAAACATTACATAAAGACGAATAAAACTCCGAAGTTGTTCCACCTCTTGCATCTATAATGGAGACATTGTATATTTATTCACAGATAAGGAAAAGGCAGATTGTTTAAATGATTACTTTGCTTCCATTTCCTCTGTTGATGAAACAAATGCTCAATTATCGCAGTTTAATATGTTAACTAATTCAAAACTAGATGAGATTGTAATTCAAGTATCAGAAATAATTGATATCATTAATATGTTGGTAGTAAACAAAGCTAGTGGAGAGGATGAAATAAGTCATAGAATGCTTAAGAACACCGTTTTTACTATATCAAAACCATTGTCTATACTGTTTAACCGTTCTCCCGATTTATGGAAATACCACTGTTCAAATCAGGCAATTCAAATTCGCCCAGTAAATAAAGACCAATTTCTTTACTTAGTTGTGTAGGAAGATTATGGATCGAATACTTTTTAAACATATTTTTAATTTTTTAATTTTCAATGATTTACTCTTTGCGAATCAATTCGAATTTCGACCAGGTCATTCTACAGTTTATCAACTCCTAGATATTTATCATCATATTTGTCAAACAATCGATGCGAATCAACTCATGTGTATAGTCTTTGCCGATATTTCCAAAGCATTTGATCGCATTTGGAGAAAAACACTACTATTTAAACTCAAACAAAATGGTATAGATGGCAAACTGTTGCTATGGATCGCAGATTATCGTTATAATCGATCTCAAAGAGTTCTTATAAATACTGCTAAATCAGATTCGAAATTCACTTAAGCCGGTGTGCCTCAAGTATCTGTTCTTGGGCCTGTTTTCTTTTTAATATATATAAATGACATTGCTGATAATATGCTGAGCATAACTAGACTATTTGCTGAAGACAGCTCGCTTTCAGTTTCGACATTAAACATAGATGATATGGAAGGTATTTTAAATCATGATTTACACATAATTTCAGAATGGGCGAAAACATGGTTAGTTACGTTTAATAAAAAAAAACCTGAAGTATTATTCATATCAGGATCGAAAAATGTTCGAAAACCAAATTTATTTTTCATTAATGTGCAGTTAGAATTTGTAGAATATCACAAACTTTTGGGATTAACTTTAAGTAATGATGGTAAATGGCATGAACACATCAATACTAGTTTATCGTCAGCATCAAAGGTTTTAGGTTTTATGAGATTCCTTAAAGTAACACAAGCGCCAAATTTCGCTATAAAACCGTTCTTCCAAACTCTATCCATGCGTTCAGGTCACAAAATGATGCATATATGCTAATTAAAACTGTATATGTATCCACGGGTTCATAAAATACCCGCACATGAATATGTGTGAAATGAATTTAGAGTTGGTAACTTTTTATTCGAAACTTCAAGCAATAACAAAAAGGCGATGTTTTTGGCTGGCCGGTTTTCATGTTTATATTGTATTTCTAGAGTTAGGATTTGCAATTATATGTTAGTTTTATATCTACCTTATCGTTCGTCGAATTTGAAGCGGTGTGCATATTTAGTAAAATTAGCGTGCTGTTGGCGGGTGAGTGACTTTAAATATAAATTGGACGGAAAACAATGAACCAAATATATATTTCATATATGTGACCGATATTAGAGTATGCTTATATTGTTTGGTAAAGCTACAATATGAAGCTGCAAGCATTGTTAGAGGATTAACTATGTCCGTTTCAATTAATGAGTTAATTGCTGAAATTAGCAGACAGACGTGTTTTTCAAAAATTTATCACCGTATATAAAGCAAAAAACAGTATGTTACCAAGTTCAATAGCTCAATTATTTCCGCCCTTTGTCAGAAATGTAAACGATTATAATTTAAGAAACGCGAATGACTCTGTCACTCCAATAAGGAGAACGGAGTTATTTTCAAAATCATTCATACCATCATCGCTAAGCCTTTGGAATGATTTACCCATACATATTAAGGAATCACTATCATTAAATACATTTAAAAGCTCTCTTCTTAGGACGTTTCAATGTCCCAAAATTTTCAAAATACTACTTATGTGGCTCAAATATCTTTCAATAGTTCATGCTCGTTTAAGAAATGCATGTAACTGTCTAAATCATGACTTGTATTTAAATCGTTTGCGCTTATCATCAATTTGTGACTGTGGAGATCAAAGAGAGGACGTCGAACACTACTTATTTAAGTGTTGTGGATATAGTGAACAAAGGCGTACGCTCTTTATTTCGACATGAATGTTTCACCCGTTAAGGGTTGATAAGTTGTGTTCTGGTAACACAGAGCTGAACGATAGCGATAATGAGCATGTGGTTTAAGCAGTGCAAACATATATTAAAGATACCAGGCGTTTTCGATGAAACTCACTATGTTCACATTTGATCCCTTACGAGACGTCTTTAACTGTCTGTCCTTTTCCTCCTTTTCCATTCTTTTTACATATATCTGTTAACTTCATTAATGCATTTCTATACTTTTCGTTTAAAATGTTTTAGGATTGTAAAACTGCCATACTATTTATTTTGTAAACAAACTGTATAGGGACGGGCATTAACTAATGTTCTAGAACTTGTGACCCAACCCTTTTGCTAACTAAGAAAACTGTGCTTCTCAAGATTACTACAGGTGTGTCACACAGAACCCTGTCACAGAAGCGGGGCTTCAAATGACAAGGCTCTAACTCAAGGATAGCTACAGCTGCAACCCGTGCACTAAGCCCTTTCTAACAAATATCCTATCAAGAAAGCGGGGCTTCTCGAGAGCACCAGGATATAATGTTTGATAGTGTTTACGGCCCAAAGTCCCAGCAAAACACGATCCTTCTAAATAGGAGCAATATTTATTTAACATATACCGATGCTTACCTTTGGACAGTCAAACAAGAAATGCCCCAAAAACTGAAGCAAACATACCCTCAACTGACCTGTGTTGATAAAACGGTAAGTATTTTCTTTGTAAGCAGTTTGTTGCTATTTGAGTAAACGGAGTCATTTAAAACAAGGGAAGTAATCGTGTTACAATGCAATTTCACCACAATACAATACAATAAGTAGCCTTAGGATATATTGTGACATCTGGTGCACAACGAATAGGGATTGTGTTGCTTTAAGTTGAATGGTGACACTGGGTGCGCAATACATAGGGATAAAGTAGCCTTAAGATGAATTTACACCTCCGGTGTACATTCAGCAATAACAGAAACTGCGACTGATACAAATTATAA
The DNA here is from genome assembly GCA_037043455.1 of Cyrtodaria siliqua. Taxonomy (NCBI): domain Eukaryota; kingdom Metazoa; phylum Mollusca; class Bivalvia; order Adapedonta; family Hiatellidae; genus Cyrtodaria; species Cyrtodaria siliqua. The sequence goes on along the minus strand of JAWPHD010014191.1, from coordinate 34,862 downwards.
ATACATTATTATTTATACACATCATTCTCGTTAAAAAAAAACCGGAAACAAACTGATTGTTCTCCTAGGATAGTCGTCTAGATAATCTTAATTTTCTCTCAAAATACCACTATCTGCATTTATAGAAAATACATATCCCCTTATCAAATATTTGATTGGTACTTTTGACATAATGTATTTGAACATAGCAAACGTCGTCTTGATTGAACATTATAGTTTTTCAGATTGATTTATGGCATTGTATATAAATAAACCGTTTACTTTATTTTTTATGTAAAGGGATTGTTGAAATGTCCACTCTCATACTCCTAGAGTATATGAGGCGCATGCTACATTGTTTAATGCAAGACTTGACTAATAATATTTAAGAATACAAGATAATCGAATGTATAGGTCGAATAATGCATTATATAAGTTTCTTTTAGAAATAGATACTGCTGCTAGCGACAAGTGCTAAGTAACAGAAAGAGTCGGTAACAGTTCACCAAAACACGATTCATCAAAGAACTATTTTGAAAGTAATAACTGAACAGACTATGATTCACCAATTTGCGAAACCAATACATACTGGCTGCCCATACTATTACATTAGCACCAAATAAATGGCTTATATTCGCTCGGAGTTGTAGTCCTTTGTCTTTTCGGATCATACACTTGTAATTTATGGTAGTTTTTGTAGAATAGATATGATCATTTAGATATATTTTATCATTACATCCAATACGAATTGTCAACATTATTCTGTTTCGTTAGATTGATGAAAGATTGTCCCAATTATGAATTATACCTATTATAGTAACCGGAAGCGAGAAATTAATGGGGCATACGCTTTTTTGAATACTAAATCACCATGGAAATGTCATCCATTTATCATGTATGTCTCGTCATCCGTGCACTTGGAAGCTTCTTTCTAAAACAAGTGGGCCACTTTAGTCGATTCGTCGATTCACCGAACTCGGTTTTTATCCAAATAAACAATGGCGCTCGGACGATAACCAAGGTATTCCAAACCGACCCGTCTGGCCCACCTGTTTCAGATTCTTTTCTTATTTAATAACAATTCTAAAAGATCAAATGTGTTCATCTGAATGAAATACATACAAACCGAAGTTCCCTGACAGTAAATAATGAATAGAATGGTGCATTTTGAGATTTATATAAAACAAATCGAAATTTCTCAAAAATATATTCTCCACCCTTCCTTGGTGTGTATACTATCAATAAATCAATGAGTCGATTCTTTATTTTTTTTATCACTATAATTAATATTATTATTAATTTATTTGTGTCCAATTATCTATATTTAAGCAAAGAAAGAAAACTATTATATAACAATTAAATTGAAAAATAATGTCTTTCACGAATTTATATGTAGAAACAGGCCAATATTGTTTTTATTTTAAAATGTCAATGCACGTACAAATGATGGTGTAAAACGGAAGAAAGGAGAAACTTTGATTGCAGTATATGAAAAGTAGACGAGATAAGTCTTTATTTCCTGTCAAAATGTCTCCTTATCTGTAGTTATAAATTCACAAATCCACTAACATAATGTGTTATGGAGGTTATTGTACAAACGTCTGTATTGATCATTATAGTGTTTTAGATTGATTTATGGCTTTTTGTTGGCATATGCTGAGGAGTGTATTGTTATAACAGCAACTTTATATTCCAAACATAGACAGCTACCGACACTAAATTATTATTAATGCCTTATCAATTATCTAATGCAGATTTATGCCCGTTTTCATAAACTTCAATACATAAAAACTGCTCCTTTACACGAAGGATTGGGCAACCCCTGTCCTCTCTACTTTATACTTATAACCATTGTACTAGCTGAAATAAGCACACCGTGACGGCAGGCGACACAAATGTTCGGTGGAACATCCTTCTAGTTATACTCACGTTTTCGAAAATTAAAATCGCCTCCGTTTGTCCGTCTGTCGGTCCGTTCGTCCGTTACCACATCTCCTCCTAAACCGCTGAACGGAATTCAACCAAACTTAGGATATGACTTCACCATATGATGACGGCGTCTAAGAGCAATATTAATTTTGGCTCCGATCTCAGGGGCTCTCAGGGTGTCAAAAGGTCAAATACATTACATATTCAATTACACTGTCATGTTTTCCATATGTTTGAACATTACTTGGTATATGTAATCATCTATGAAAGATAAACAACTTATCAAACGATTTTATTTTTTCGAAAACTCGGACGTGTGCACAGTGTGGGTGGGGACGGGGGGATATGGGGTATATTTTTTGTAATTATGTCTCAAACGACACTGTATTCATTTGTTTCCTCCGACGTCATCGATGGGGTCTGGGCGAAAGAGCATCAACTATACTAATAATTCAGTTACAGTGTATAATTGTTCGAGACTTTTGCACATTAATTGGTATAATAGTCGTCTGTTAAAGAGATACACAGCATGTGAAATTATTTATTATTTAAAACTATAATATCTTCCCTTAGGTTGGAGAGGATGGGTAGTGGGTGATAGCAACTGGGATCAATTATTTTCTTAATTATGTCTCAAACGAACATTTTGATGAAAGGATTACAGTGCCATATTTCTATTTTCATTAAATTTGGCAAATATACAAGTATACTCATCTGAAAATAAAAAGCATATCAAACAATTTCAGTGTTTCCATATTAGAGGTAGAGGAGTGAGGCTGGGTGGGGTGGGGGTTAGAATGGGGAAGAGAGAGAGGTAAATTGGGTCAAATGACTATTTTCTTTCTCAATAAAATGTAATGATTTCGAGAATATCAGTATAATTTGTTCCAGGGTCACCATGGGTCTCTGGGATAGGGTCAAAAGTTCAAACACACAAATACCCTAAAATTTTTTTAGTCATTTACAGCTGATACATGTATACAGAAAATTATAAATAGTACTATTTCTGATCTGACTTTCATAAGATGATCCAAACAATTACATCTAAAATTAATACAGCGTTAAAGGGCATTGACCTGTGTGAAGAAAACGTGGATATTTGCGATGGCGCGTCGTCGAATTTGTTCTAGTTTTTTTAAACAGAATATAAATACAGTTCAGAGTTTATGAAATATAGAGCTCCTCATTGTATTGGTCACCGGCTGATCATATTCTTGTAACGATGTCGTGCTAAAATTATGAATTAATTACACCTTTACTAACTTTCTGTTATATCCGTACTCCACATGCTATAAAACACGTGTTATAGCTTTTCTTGTTATATTTATGACAGCATTTGTACACTTCTTGAATTGGAACCGTTCGCAGCTGTGTTAAGCCTTGCTCTGGAAGTAATTATGCAATCCCACACATCAGACAGTTTAAGGTGGAACAAGGGTATTATTACATAACGATTGTTTGGTGAATCATTACATTACATTACATTAACTCTGCATCTCTGTAAGATTAATACCAATAAAACGTGATGCACGAAGTGGATAATTTCCTTTTTAACGTCACATACAAGTGATTTTGAGAGGACAAACAGATATTTATTTCTCTTTTCATAGAATGCAATTACTTGCTTCCTTTGTTTTTCTATTTAACGCTCAGCCATTGTTGACTTATAATTGTGTCTGTCACAATCGGTGGAAAATTAAGTAAGGTGATAGTCATAGTTCAATTATTTAAACGTTTTCGTTTTAATGAAACAGAAGGCTAAACAGAGCGTTTAATGCAAAACGAATATTTTACAAGAATTCTTACTGCTCCTTTGGGATCATCAAGCTCACTCTTTGTGGTTTTAAAGTAGAATACTGCTTCAGCCGGCGCTTGGGGGCGTGAGAGGAGTTGCAAAATACATTACCTTTCATGAACAGATTCAATACAACCGAGGTTGCTACCTTCCTCTCTTGTTTGTGTTTGTTGCTTCCAAGGGATCCCCTTTTCAGTATTTACTGAATTATATTTGTTCATGCCATATTTAAAGTGATTTTTAATATTAAATTTGCTTTACATTTACTTTATAGTCTGACATCACTGTTTGCCATGAAGGCAACACGTTTTTCATGATTGCATAATTAAAAATTGTATTCGAATGGGTACATTGATTTGGAATCTATACGGTATCAATAGTATCTGGCCCTGCTGAACATTTAGTACAACATATTAGTCTCAACAATTTATAGAACAACTTATATTTCTTAAGAAACGTCTTTTCAATATTTATTTTCCTTTTATAAAGGTATTCATTTATCGTAACATTTGTTGAGTTTGATGAATATTTCAGGATATCGCTAACTGTATGATTTCTGAATCACAGTAATGTGCATAAAACCACAGAGATGTTTAAATCAGAAAATAATCATGATGTAAAAATGTTAGCAATGTATGTTTACAAAGCTTTTGCATTAAGAAGTAATCCACTACTCAAAAAAGTGTCTTAGGTTTAAATCCAGATAAATGAACATATATGTAATAGTATGCACGTACATGTATGCTTTTCTGTCAAATACAATACATATAATAGAATAAATTATTGAATAAAGAACACATCTATATGTGAGTGATATTCTAGACTATTGTTAAATATATAGTTACACTGATTTCCGCCATTGAATATTTTACATATATGTTATTTTACAATTTACTATTTGAAAAATATGCTCATGAGTCATCATGACTTATTATAAATTATTGAAATGATTGTAAGATTTATGTAGGGATTTCCTCGACCCTATTGCGAGGTGAATAGACTATATTTTTTTTATTCTATCCATTATCTGATTATACTGAAATAAAATAGAGTGCTTATAGAACTGATTTATCAGATGTTTAACACAACGATTGTCTCACCAACCACCTATTTAGTGAGATCATATACGTAGCAAATTAAACTTTGACTTATTCCAAAATCATCTACGCGATACTGCCAAAAGCGATTTTGTTTATGACGCCCAATAGTGTTTTCATGTATTGTACTTACTTTCACCAAGAACGTATGCAGATGTTCCGAGCTGCGTAACAATTTCTTCCAGAAACATGTAAAGCACTCTTCTTCTAATCAATGTTATTTTACGGTACAGCTTACATTACAGACACATAAATATTAATTTACGGACATCGATGTTTGTGTCTAATATATAAATATTGCATACTAACCTGGATTAAGCTATTTTATAAGACAACATTCTCAATGCTGAGTTTTAATTATGTAGCACTCGAAGAATTCTATTCTTTCTTTTCGCTATATTTGATATTGTATCACTTCTTCTCTCCTTTCTTACAAGTATGTACCATATCTTTGTTTGGGTGCATGTGTAAGCCAAAGTTATTTTCAGCATTAAATGAACAATTTTAACAATAAAGAGAAAAATAGAAATCACATCACCCAAACGCAATGGCACCGTAGATCCGCACTGTACCACAAACAAAGAGCAAATGAAAAAGACAACACACAACACAAAGCATGGTGATGACAGGGTTACCGACTTGGAATGGTCAGTAGGCAGTATGGCCGACAGGTTAGCTTAAATCGATTTTAACCGTACACAACCTCGCTAATATCCTGTCTTCCACGCTTAAACTGACATGACAGTGTAAATTAAAGTACATCACATCAAAAGGAAACATACTTGTTTGTGATGTCGTTTGCTTTTATTATTACTTTTGCCTTCTTGTTTGTCTGTTTGCATGTTTGTTTCTGTGTTTTGTGGTTGATTGTCCTCCTTGAATGCTACTTTCCCTGTCCGATCTTTTTATATTTCTTACGCGCATTATATATTCGTGGAACAAGAATGTTTAGTGGCAAATAAAAATAACTTAGTTTTGAAAATCGGTGTTTTTTTTGGTCTTGGTGAATTTGCATGAACATGAACTTTCGCAAGTGAAATCTTTATTTCTTTGGAAACGTTGGATTTTGGAAACTTAAGCATTGTATTTATCACAAGCATTTCATGTTTCACCAATACACAATACATAACTTAGTAATGCACTAGCTAAATTGTGTCCAAAACCCATGGCATAAACAAGCGCCACCAAACAGTAGGTAACAGTAACATTCTACTTACTGTTTGTTTATTGATAATCATGTATACGTTATGGAAACAGCCGTACCAATTAGTCGGGCAACATATGGTTCACCCCTATTGATGTGTGTTAATGAAAAATATTTAAACTTATATACGTGTATGGCAAGAAAAGCAGATAAAAAGGTCGAACAGGAAATGTAGCATTCAAGGACCAAAGTTAACCAAACACACATATCGAAACAAACAACAACAATTATAAGGATTAATGAAAGGCAAGAAATCTATACTGAGCAAAAATAAAAAGTATCCCTTTTTCTTTCCTTTATTATATAAACAGCAAAACAGGAAATAAACATACAAACATTACCCCAGTTTGTCCAAAACAATAATCTCTTTCGACATCCCCCACCCCTCAAGAAAAACCCCACACCGATGTTGTAGATAGCAGCTTTTGATTATCAAAATCATCAAATTCCCTCCCTTTAAAGTTTCCATAGCATCCATAAAAGCATATTGGTTGACAAATTTTAAAACTTTTTAAAGGAATATTTAGTACTCAGTGAAGTGTGCTTAAAACATCAAACATTGTTTAATTTTTGGTGAGTATATATTGCATGACCCGTTCCAAGGTGTCAAGTTTGAAGTTTTTGTTTTTGTATAAATGAAAAAGTTAACTTTGTCAAAAATTAGATCAACAAATAGGTTAGATTTATTTTTCGAACTTTTGACACATGTTTTAAATATCAGTAAATCTTTGTAAAACTGTAGGACATTAAACTATTTCTGGTGTCATGTAACGACTTTCGTAAATAGGTTATTGATCTTGCAAATCACATTTGCTTAATAATTTGACAGGTTCTGACACAGGAATATTTAAGGCTATACAAAAACGTTCCCAATTTAGAGGCCAAAGGGTCGGTGTTGGACATGAGCTGTTGAAAAAAGCTATGTTATTTCATAGATTTATTTAACATTATTACGATAATGTTCTTCTGACATTCCTTATGTTAAGACAAAACGGTATTGAACACGTAGAATACCGTTTTGCAAAAAAACAAAGCCTTTGCAAAATGCTGTAAAATCAATCAATTGAATTCGCACCGACGTGTTTAAACTATGCTATAAGTGTACCCTTCCTTGATGGGAATTGTAAACAGCAAGAAAGGACAATACGCGCCAAGTTCCAACTCGAACAGGAAATAGGGAACTTATTGTTATCCAGCACCGTGAGCGTTCAAATTTTGATCGTAAAAATATTACATAACCTGAAATAAAAAACTGAAATCGATATATATGCTGGCACTGGTAAGTGCAAGCCAAAAATCTAACAGAAATACGATGGTAACCACATCCGCCGATGGACCAGAGGCGATATAGAAATATGGGTGTTAATACAATTACAAACACAAACAAAAATATTATCACTATAAATTCCACTTTTATATAATTAATGTGCAAATGCCTCATATGCCAACCAACTTACTTGTTGTTCAGAAAACAAATTGGTCTTTAAAACTTGCCGACTTTTAATGCTGCCTTGTTGGTTAGAAAATAGTTCATGGCGTGGATTATTTTATTTACACTGTCCGTTTTATTGGGTTGACAGTTGGGTAAGTGTGAGGTTTGACCGTTCCAAGGCGGTAGCCTATTGTCAACTATTTTGTGTTTGTCAAGTCTTATTTGGCCTTTTATTCATCTTTAAATTTGTTCTTTGTTTCTGTCTGTGTTTGTGGTTGACTGTCGTCCTTGAATGCTGCTTTTCCTGTTCGATTTTTATATCTATATTTGTCAGTTTCGTAAATACAAAATTACCGTACCAATGACAAAAAAAAGGAGAAAAACATTAAAAGGGCCTCAAGAAGTTGTTTTATAATCGTACTTATGGTCTCGGACCTGTAAGTTACTTATAATTTAATTTCCTACACGCAATGCAGTCTCCCGTGCTTGCATTCAGAACTGTTAATAATTCCGATCTTTGGAGACCGCTGAGCCCGATATTTGCAGAAATCAGAGGTATATTCTAAAATATTTTCGGTTCAAATAGGTGGTTCTACTACTCCAACCTTTAACAGTTCTGAGTATTGCAACCCTGGGCTAAAGGGCGTGAAGCACTTCCCACTAACGTTCATGAACAGTCGCAGACTGCAATATTTTTTGTATTTATCGTGCTTTATTCATACTTTTGTTTTTACTAGCAATCGTGTTGATTTGTAGTCTACAACACACACTGTTTTGCGCTCTTTGCCATTAACTATATGCTCTATCCAAATAATCCATGAATCGAAAACCATTTAATATTGCAAAAGAGATGAATGACGTGCGCAGAGATCATATGCATTGGTAGAGTGATTTTTTTCTATTACATTTTGTCTTATCTTGTTCTACCGGTCTTTATGTGTAGCAAATAAATAATGAAGATGAATGTGTGCAATGTTAGTAAAGTATTTGTCAGACTATTTGTAAGCATACTTGCATCAAATACACCCCGTTATTGCTTAATATAATTACACCAAAACTTCTCTGTTCGCCTTTGTGTCGTGAATGTTAAGTCACTTAAGAATTGCCACTAAACACCTTCTCTTAACTTTATCCAATTTATTGATTTATTTACAACGATTAAATAAATATGTGTATACCTATTTCTGTGAAAGTGGATTCTTTGTATTCAGTGAGACAAAAACGCTTGACGTTGTGTGGCTTCATTGATAATTCAAACATACGTCGTCTTCTAACTGCAGTGCAAATGTTCAGTAACAATTGAATCGGATTTTATAGTCGCACCAACAACTAATGTCATATGGTGACTTTCCAGCTTCCATGGGTGGAGGATGATCTCTGGTGCCAGGACTTTTCGTGCACGGACAGGTACCTGAGTAGAACCACCGACGTTCCGCAAGCCAGCTGGATAGCTAGCTTCCTCACCACTCGGCCAAGGTCGGGGCGATTTACTATTCAGTAACAAATGACTATAGTACGGCGTAAAGTCGTGGATTGCATACGACAACTCATATACAAATACACAGATAGGAAACGAAATTATCTAATAAGACCATGTAGGCGTATAATCTGTCATAAACGGATATATTTAACATTACGCGCATACATTTGCTGACGAAAGCAAATTATATTATTAACAGGCTTGTAATCTTAAAAAGACAATCTGCCTATCTCGTTAAGGATAGGTTGTTTTAACACATATCATCGCCACCATTATTATCTATATGTGACATGAAAGAAGCATACACTTTTGGTCTTATTCATTATCTTTAATGGTAGAATTAATACACGTTTGAGATCTTTTAAATATAGGATCAAGTTTGGCGCAACAATTTATGATTATAAATCGATCAGAAATGAAAAACCTACAGAGTAGGATACGTTCTCAATACTATAATTCGAAAGCAATACGAAATTCAAAACTAATCCTCAAAATTGCGACTTTGGATTCGTTTTTTTGTTCTCTTTTTCTACCAAGGTATTTAGTTTGTGGTGCAATGCGGACCTGCGCTGTTATTGCCTTTGCGTGTTTGGAATTCTAAAGTAGATTTTTTTCTTCAAATTTTACCTCTTTTTCCATTAGTTTAATTTGATTTTATAGTAGTTTTATTGACCTTGCAAAATAATAATATGCCACATGACTTTGAACGCTTAGCTGGCCTAAACTCCACTCGGTAATATTTAACTGTGCAATGTTCAATGCTGTTATCCCAGTTGTCACTTATTAAAGGTTAGTGTACACCTGAATAGTTGTCTAGTTGGACATTCATTATAGAATGTACATGATGTGATTAGTGCTACCACAGTGACTAGAAAAGTACTCCTATCTCGCATGTGCTGTGAATAGCTATTACAATTGGGATGCGTTTGAAATGTATAGCAGACAAGACTAACATCTGAATTAAGATTTGAAATACTGGATTTATATTTATATACATATTTATATACGATTAACTTCAATGCATTACATACAGTTGTGACAAATTCCAATTTCATTAATGAAGTATGAAGTATGAGATATTGAATTTTCAATTTCAGTGGTTATAGACAGTGTGGTGAATTGCAACTTATTGCAGACTTTCATATAGACCCGTCTATTTGACTTACAGTATTCTATACCTTTTTGTAAGCTATTCGCTTCTAAGTTACTTCTTGATTGACTTCCTGGAAAGAATCAGTACTAAACAATGCAGATAAAGTGTCTTGCTCAGGGACACAACGCATGTGGTTATGGCGGGGACGTGGGTCATGGGTCCAATGCTCTACCACTAGACTACAGCGCTCCACTCTACCACTAGAAGACAGCACTCCACTGTGGTCTAGTGGTAGACATGTATTGCACATGTATTGCACTTTGATATGGAACTACTTTCAACTGTAAAGAAAATCAAACATGCTTAGTCTTACTATGAAAATGACATGTTTTTTTCTCTCAAGATTTTGTAAAATAAATTGACGATATAATTGAAGTGTTCATTCAATGACTGATTGTAACGATAACGTATGTCAAACATCTTCTGAAGATTACTCTCTGTGCTGCTTTTCGTAACATATCGTACACTGCTTCGTAGCATTACTCAAATGTATATCGAAGGTCACCATATTGTTAACGTCATGCTAGCGTGACGCGCGTCAGATTTCCGCCAAAACGAATTTTAAGATTTTTTATCTGGGATGGTATGTGAGTGATTTTACGGTTAGAAATCGTAATTTCAGACCGTAAAACCGACAACATACCGTCCCAGATTGAAAATCTTAGCATGGTTATCTCGATTCTGATGCATTTCCGTTCAAATGCTACAAACTTTTAATATCAAATCAAATCATACATACATACTTGTTTTTTTCTAATTCACGGATGCCAGCATTTTGTTGACGTCATCCAATGACGCCCTTTGCATCAACGTTATGTGACGACACACATTTTTCAGACGGTAAATCAAGGATTTTACGGTCGCAAATTTGAGACGTTAGTCAATGGAACAAAGTGTTATCCTTGTTTCTATTTACATTTTTCGTAATGGTTAATTTATTATTTAACTGTTCATTAGGATTATATGTTCTAATTCGATATCCCCTCATGACATTGTTCACATTTGAAGACACGCATTGATGATACCCCCATTACTGAGCCTAATAACCAGTTGCTGTTAATGATTGCAGAACATTTGATAACAGTCATGTATTGTTACCGTTATTTGGAAAATAACAACAACACATATTATCTTCCTCTTGTTCTTTTTATTTTTTTATAAATATTACACAATGTGCTCAGTGTAACATTGTCTAGTCAAATAGTATCGGATCAATTGTGACTTGACGTTTATTAATACCATCATTAACCTCCGCAACAAAATATAAAATACAACAACAACAACAACAACAACAACCACAACAACAACACGGCTGTACATAAAACAGAAATATCGCAGACACATTAATTTCATTTTATGGCCGGGATAATTTCCTCTCTGAACGTCGCTCCTATCTGTAGATATAAATATATGTATCAGTTTGATTTATATGGTTTTGGAACTTATATAGTCATTATTGTACACTACAAGACGTCGACTTGGTATAATCTGCTCTGTATTAATCATGAGATATGTTTTTGATGGATTTACATCGTTATCTCGTCCCAGGATTAATTATAAGTCCTTGACTGATAATGCCCTAAAGGATGTGTCTTATTGACGTGTTTGCATTAATCTTAGAGCCTTACATCATTGTATAAGACAATGTTCCCTCATTAAATTGACCGTCTATGACCTTACTATACGATCATCGGTCTTCAAGCGATCAGATTTTAAAATTGTGGACATGTTTCTTTTATTTACACTGTCCCGTTTTATTATTATGCTAACAGGGTAAGAGTGAGGTTTGGTGCACCCACCTGGTTTGATTGAAAACCCTAACGGCCTTAATTGCCATCGACCTTTCCAGACCGGTAACCTTGTTGCTAGCCTTTTACGGTTGTGATGTCATATACATTGCCTTTTATTTATCCTTGTAATGTTTGTTTGTTTTGGTTGGCTGTGATCCTTGTATGCTGCATTTCTAATTCGACTTTTATATTTACTTTCACGTTAGATGCCATTTTTACGCACTATATACGATGCTTATTGATTTTTGGTTTATCTGCTCATCAACGTATCAGTTAAAATAAAATAGTAATATGAAAGTTCTAAAATGAATCTATCAATTTCAATGGCGGGAGGTGTACATTATTGGTTGTACCCAGGAAAATTGGGTGGTCTGCCTCCACCACAAAAAATAGACCGTCATATATAACCTTACATGTGTTGAAAATAACGTAAAACACCATACAAACAAACAAACAAACAAACAAACAAACAAACAAACAAACAACAAACAAACAAACAAATGATGGAACAGATAGATGTTGTAATCAAATTAAAATGTACCCGTAGTTTGGGACTCGCAGCCTGGAAATAATAGCCTGCAGCTTGAAGTTTGTAACCTGCAGCTCGGAAATTGTGGACAGTAGACCATAATCACAAATGTTTATACATTCTCTCATTTTGACTGAACCAGTTGCCTCAAAAATAGTTAAATTTATAGATAACCAAGCTAAGATTTTTAATCTGGGACGGTATGTGTGTGGTTTGACGGTCTGAGAATTTCGTTTTACTGGCTCATTTACTATAAATATATTAATATTCACACAAGCACGAAGCATATTATACACATGAGATATGCACATTTTTACGATACCGACAATTGTAAATAGTCTACGAATGCATGAAATATATAGAGGATACTTGCTGTTTTGGAGTGAATTACAGATTTTATTTCATTGAGAATTGTGAAAACTTTATATTTTCATTCGTATACTATATACAACAACTTTTCTTTTCATTTTATGCTTTATAATCAAAGTGTAATGCAGTATGCAGATTTGTTTTTAATTTGACGACGTCATTGGATTGGTATGATAAATTTGCTGTTTTTAATTTCCCATAACTTCTAAAATACTTACACGATTTCAATAATCTATGACTAATGTTCTTCGTTAAGTTATTTCCAATCCAATGATATAACTTTTAAAGCAACTTTCTGAAAAGAATTATTTTTTGAAAAAAATGACCCACTGACACTTTTCACTGTAAATGACAACAATTCTGAAATACTTGACCAGTTTTAAAAACTATAGCTTATTTTCTTAGACTATTTACAGTCGAATGATATATGTTCAACAGTTATTTTCTAAACAAATATAAAAAAGAGTTTGATATTGAAAAAAGAAGTAGTTTCGGCAGGGAAAAAATAACTCTATATTTCACACGTATGAAATACCGCTTTTATTTCATTGCTAAAATCCACTCTTAAGAATAAAATAAAAAGGTTAATTTACATTCAAGTCGAACAGGATATATACGCAGTTAACCAACAATACGAGCACTAAACAACAACAATTATATTGCAACTATTATGTAACACGTTACTTCATTGGCTAACGTCTTAAATTTGCGATCGTAAAACGCCCGATTTAGCGTCTGAAAAGTACATGAATGACGTCAACAAAATTCTGGCACCCGTGAACATGGAGAACTTTAGTTTTCATAGAAAAAACTAAGTGCTTATGTCTGAATTTATTTCATATTTGTGGCATTTAAATGGAAAAGCATTAGAATTGAGATAACCATGCTAGGATGTTCCATCTGGGACGGTATGTGGTTGGTTTTACGGTCTGAAATTACGTTTTACGACTCCGCTACCGCGTCGCCATAAAATGAAACAGACCGTAAAACCACTCACATACAGCCGCAGATTGAACATCTTAGCATGGTTATCTCTTAACTTTAAGGGAAAATAGAAGCAAAGTATGCTAAACAAAAAACATGCAATTCCATTTCAGCTATTGGGCAACGTCTGAAATTTGCTACCGTAAAATGTCCGATTTACCGTCTGAAAAGTACGTGAACATCACATAACGTTGTAACAAGCGACGTCATTGGATGACGTCAACAAAATGCCGTTACCGATGAATTTGAGTTTTCATAGAAAAACAAGTTTGTATGTATGATTTTACTTTATATTTCTGGCAGTTAAATCGAAAGCATTAGAATTGAGATAACCATGCTGAGATTTTCAATCTGGGACGGTATGTGGTTAGTTTTACGGTCTAAAATTACGATTTACGGCGACGCGGTGTGACATTGAAAGTTAGCGAAGCCGTACGTTATTTCAGACCGTAAAACCAACCACATACAGTCCCAGATGGAACATATTAGCATGGTTATCTCTTAAATGGTTGACACTTCGGGTATATATGGAATTTATTGACACCGTATATCCCATACTATTGCATACGCATTTACAAGCTCCGTTTACTTTCAATGTCACAGGAAACGTCAATATTCGCTTGTAGTAAAGTCATATTGGGTGTATGTATGTATACTCGTTCGTGATTGGTGCAATTTTCTGTTCATGTCAAAGAAAGTATATCATGTGATGTAAATAATGATGATTTCATTGAATTCCCACGACATAACGACAGTCTATTTGTTTCAAATTAACGTTTTTGGTGAAAATTCAATGTTACAACCTATATCCCAATACAAATATAATAACCTATCATTATTGCATACGCATTTACAAGATCCGTTTATTTTCAATGTAAGAGCAAACGTCAATTCTCATCCATATTGACGTGTGAAACTGACGACAGGGCGTAGCTTGGCTGAATATGATGTGTATGACGATTTCTAGGGGGGTCCGGGGGCATGCTCCCCCGGAATTGTTTTTTCAGCTAGACTGTCGGAGGTGCGTTTTGGCGTATATTTCGTACCGGTGAATACGTCTATAAGAGCATCAATATCCTTACTTTTTACCGTAAATTAAAAAAAAAGCAAAACAAAAAAATTTAGCCATCGGTTATCTCTGGATCATATTTGAGTATATTTTGTTGTGATTTTATAATTTAGCCCCTTACCCACCTAGGCCTCCGATTTTTATTGCATTTTTTGGCATTTTTATTTTTTCGATTTCTCAGAAAAAAGTGTAGGTCGCGGCCTACACGGCCTGTAGGAAGCTACGCCCCTGGACGTGTTGTAACATCATTGTACTGGAACTACTAAATTGGATTGGTGCAATTCGCAGTTCATATCACAGGAAGTTTGTCATGTGATGTTTCACTGTTAAAAATTCCCACGATGTTACGACAGTATGTTTGTTTCAAATAAGTTTGACGAAAATTAAAAGTCAAAACCTAATGTTTTGTTCTAATTATTCGTTTGTTTTAATAGCATAGTTATACGCCATATTAAGTTGTGTTCAATGACGCGATCCAGGATATTAGTGCCATCGTGTGGAATATGGGTGGATGTTTGCCTCAGTTAATTTCGGACAATTAACAGAAACCATTCCTTACCTCCGCCAGAGGATTTCAGGGTTTACTGTTTGGCCATATAAATGAGTTTATTAACATTGTCTTTCTGCAGACACAAACTATTAAAATTGTCTTTTCTGCAAACGCAAACCAATTTTTATGAACTCAGCAAACCACATTCATATTGTCTTACTTATTCTATTTAAAGTCATCCAATATTAAACTAATATTAATATCATATAAAGGTTACAGTCCGTGAATGGTTTACAAAAAAGTTTTATAATTGCTTGAGTTGACGAATCAAATTATATAAAAAGGACATCCCGTCGAAAGGAAGTCTAAATTCACAGAAATATATGTTACTGAAAAGCTATATATGCATTTTTGTATAAATACCTCCTGATGAATCTAGATTGTACGAAACAACCGCAATAGTTGGCAACTTGCAACCAAAGAGAAAAGTTAAGTGACTGACTTTAGAAGAGTAAGTCACTAAACATGAAATGCTTTGCAATACTATCGTACACTTTCTGACGCATTTGTAAGTAGTCAGGGCACATGTTAGATCCCTTTAATTTCCAAAGATCACATCTCCATAAAATAAAAGCAGTTTAATTTTTAGTCGAATGATGAGTTTATGTTGATATTGCACCAGCTTGTTTTCATTGCGGCGATATAACTTTGATGACGATCAACATGATCAAGGCAATACAGACACATTTATAGGGGTCCTTCCAGGATATAGGATGGGCGTTTTATTCTTAAACGCAAAATAATTCACCAAAATTATGTTAAATTTCTTAAATGATGACTTGTATTGTGTATTACCTTTAAGCACCGCTTAATACACCGGTACACCATAGAATTCGGTACACCATGGCAATGAAATCCATGAAAATATAAATATGTATTTACTTTTCAGTTCATTTAGACTTCACAGACGGCAGATATCATATAATTGTTTGTTCCAAATTGATGAGAGATTTCTTTATACATGGACAGTCAGGGATGAAGAAAAATATATTTGATAGTTACTCTGTCCAAGAAAATTATCACTTATATATCTACTGCTTCAAATGATTATCTGTATGCCGACGCTCTTCTCAGTTTGTCATCATCAAATAAATTCATTTATATTATATGCTCAAAGTTAAGTGCTTTACAAAAACCGTAATAAGCTGAATTTCGTCAAGTAATGAATGTCAAAATCCATATAAATAATGCCGTTTACATTAGATAAGATTTTCTTTTCGAATGTCTGCCTTTCAATTTTTACGGATGGCGGGAGGTATACAGTTAAAAAATGACGTAAAACACCATTCAAACAAACAATCAGCCTTTAAAATCCTGCCTTCTTGATCATAACAAAATCGTTTAGACCATTAACGCACTTACGTTCTACAAGCGAATGGCTTCTGATTATTTTGTTAAATCAGTGATAAGTCGTTTTTGACATGTGTTATTCCCATGAAAACAAGACTTTTAACAATGTAGCTTTGCTCACCCTAGCTCTATTTCTTAGTCTCATCAGATGCCATGATATTTATACATGACAATTGTAGATAAACTACACTGTTCTTAAGGTAGTGCGCCAGAAATTAGTTGCCTGTGTAACGTCTTAACGTCATATTGATGGCAGATGTTTTGTAGTATTTTTTTTCCACTGCCTATTTGAAATGTAAGCAAATATTGTTTTATGTCGCAATGAACAATTATAGACGTGTTTCAGTCGGCTCTGTGCTTATTTACAATTACCACGATGAAACAAATTTGTCTGTTGTTTTTGCAGAAATCAACTTCGAACGTTTATTGCAAGTGACGTGATGAATTTATTCTGCGGCACTCTTTCCTAGAATGGTTGACAACAGGTCTGCCGCCTTTGGACTGTCAGTGGCAAAAAATGCCTCTGGGGATTTAATCCAAGTTCTAGGTTGCACCAACTCTCACTCTTACTCTATTGCCGTTGACCAAAGTCAGGAAATTCTAGCACTAAATGTATCGATTTACATCAATACAATGTTACATGTTCATCAACAGTATCAGATTATTATGGTTATATGATTCGACACAGCATAGTTCTTATATAAATGATCTTACACGGCAAAGTAGAAATGTAGATATGAACACTTTAAAATAATTGATAGCAGGATCGCGTTTTACATTGAAATAGTTTGTTGTAAGTCTTACTAAATTTAACACAAACAATTGGATGTGTAAGCATTTTTGTTGTGTAAATGCTACAATTCTTATTCGACTCGTTACTAATATACTTTTAATGTCATCACTGGCTTCTGGCTTCTGTTATCTGTAACAACACATATAAAAGCCCTTCTTTCGATATTTAGCATCTTAAAAAAAACATTATATTAAAATAGGGCTAACGTAAAGAGCCATTTCACGTAAGAATAGATGACAAGTGCAAGATTAATTACTCATTATAACATAAATATATGTATATGTGACGTTATCATATCCGTTGTTATCAAACCAGTTTAACAAATAAAAAAAAAAAAGTGCACAGAAACGCTTGACTTGTCAATACATTCGTGTTATGTCTCATCAAATAGTTTAAGATAAAAGTATCCCATCCTATTCGTTATTGCCAACCTCAGGTATAGCAACAGCAACTTCTGCAGATCTATGAAAGGAAACGAAAAACAAAAATGATGGTCATTAACAGGAAATATCGGAGAAAGTTTATTGTTTTCTATGAAACGTAGCGGAGATAATCTTTATGTGCTTCTGTCTATTGCTGTTATTTTCAGTTGTTGAGAAGTGTATCCACTTACGGTATATTTTATTTGCAGTAATCATATTATTATTATTATGCAACACTAGACGTCGTCTTGTTTGATGGGTTTCATTCATAATTATAATGTAATGATGGATTGACGATTTTCTCTTGTTCCAAGATTAATTTTGCTCTTGACAGATATATCCCTTGGAATAAATTGTATTAACACGGTTTGGATAAAACATGCATGTCTTGATTGATCATGTTATTGTAACATTTAGAACTGGGAAGAAAGGCTTCATGCTGCAGTTTTTAATTCCCTGCAAATAAGATTTAGGAATAATTTGCCAACTTTTCAGGCATGAAGAAGTAACTCCATATAATGAGGTTAATCAGAGTTTAATTTATGATTTTAATTACAATGATCTAAAAGTTTAAGCATGTAAGTTTAAGAAATGTTGTTATGAAAGTCGAACAAAATTTTAAGGACCACAGTCAACCAAAAGGACGCATAGATAGAAACAACTGTTACAACGATAAATAAAAGACAAGGTTCATAACATAACACAAGTAAAAGGGTTGACAAGAAGGCTGCCGCCTTGGAACGGTCATTTGCAAAAAAGGTCATTGGGGGTTTAAACACACCAAACCTCATTCTTACTTTATTGTCATCGCAATACAACGGGAATTTGTAAATAAAGAAATCCCCTCCAGGCTATAACCCAAATTATTAGTAATTTAAAGATAAAAAAAACGTTTTAATAATCGTTACCAAACATTTAATGACATATTTTATTTCAGGATGTATTTAATTGAAAACGACTTTCAACATAAATTACCATTGATTAACTAAATGGCATATAATTGATGTCATCATTATCTGTGGAATCTATGAAACTATTTTAAAAGTATAATCACAATTATATAGCGATGTGAATATTTCAATTAAGATGAAACGAGAAAACTCAGACAGGACGTTTGAAGAAAATTATAGGAACACACATACTAAAGACCCACCCGAATGATGTTACCATGGTGGAGCTGGTTGGATTCTATTAGTATGTGTTTTGTGAAAACCATACAACGATGAATAATCAGAAATAAGGATACGTGCATTTCAGCATTCCATTTGTTTAATATGTACACTGTAATATTATGAACTCTCTCTTAAATGTAAAACTTAAATGCGCGTGTGTGTAGGTTTGGTTTGTATACATAAAAAATAATTAATGTTTTTATAGGTAATATCTTTAAAGAATTGTTTGAGGGATGAAAGTAGATATAAAAATCGAACAGGAAAAGTAGCATCAAGGACGACAGTCAACCACACACACACAAAGAAATAATGAACAACTGTTTATAAAGACGAATAAAAGGAAATCTCTACAAGATTTCATCTTTCGTAGTTTTTATTTACACATTTGTGTATTGTTGTAGTTATTTGAAATAGAATATGATTAAAACAAGGAAATAATAAATACCTATTCAAAAACTATTTGCCAAGTCATATGTCACACGTCTTGCTTTTTATGAGCATTGTAAATGTTGGTTTTGTTAATGCGCGTGTTTGGTTGACTGTGTTTTGTGAAGCTACATTTCCTGTTCAACTTTTGGTAACCATTTATTAAAAAATAACATAAAACCCCAACAAAAAACAAAACAAACAACAACAACACAAATAAATAAATACTAGACAGCTTCACCCTTTGATTGTGTGTATACTGTTAACTAAAATCAGGGGCGCCTTTCAAACAGGAAATATATTTTCACTATAGATTATATTTCCAGGAAGCTCGGTATGTTTGTAACTGACGGAAGTTCAAATTATATCAAAGAATAGCATCTGACTTTGAATGATCACACATTCTCTATTTAACCTTACATGTGTTGAAAATGACGTAAACCTCCACACCATCTACACCAGACGGTATTATTATTATTATTATTATTATTATTATTAGGGGGTTTTATTTATCGTTTCTCAGATCCGACCCTAATTTCTGTATAAATAAAAAAGAAAGAAATCCCAAAAAAATATTTCTCGCAAAAATATCTTTAAGAAAAATATCCGGTATCCTTATTTTGGTCTCGCATATCAACCCTATGATCATGTTTGAAAACGTAAAATTAGAAGATTATCTTGTATAGATTTATTCTGGTCAATGTAGGTTTTACAATGTGACTCACACCATTACAGGATACACACTTTAAAAGGTTTAGCCTTTTTGTCCCCTCCTCCTGTGGAACTTTACCGAAAACATCTGAGAACTAAATAAATAAAAAACTCTAAAAAATAAAGACTACAAGATATAAAACATTATAACGTTATGTCAAATTAAAATAAAAGAAAACTCATTGACATTAGCTTACTAATAACAGTCTTACAGACGCTATTTTAATATCAAGTACGTATAGAACTATAGCTGCAAAAGTCGAAATAGAACGTGCAGAATTCTCAGAATGCAGTCGACTCGAAACAACTCGCCACGAATATTGATTAGATAGAGAGCTGAAGTTTATATTTCTATAGCATCGAATGTCTGTGAAACTACTTCTGAAACTACTAAATCCGTAGAGTTATTAATACTAATGTTATTCTCGTGGTTGTGTTTGTTACTTTCAGAGAATCTCCCTAATCAGTATTTATTAATATAAATGCATACGAAATAATACTGTTGAAATTTGTTATAAAAATTAAGAAATACAAAAAGATCGGACAGGGAAAGTAGCATTCAAGGAGGACAGTCAACCACAAAACACAGAAACAAACACGCAAACAGACAAACAAGCAGGCAAAGGCAATATTAAATGCAAAAGACAACACAAACACAAAAGGGTTGACAATAGGGCTACCGCCTTGGAACGGTCAGTGGCAAAGTAGGCCACTGGGTGTTTAAACCGGTTCTAGGGTGCACCAAACCTCACACTTACCCTAATGTCATCCCATTAAAACAGGACAGTGTAAATAAAGAAATCCCCGCCATGATCTAATCTCTAACCAACAAGGCAGCATCAATAGGCAATATAAGTAAAACACAAATATGCTCGTGTAAATATAATACTAAAAAAGAATAGACTAGAAAGCCACAATGAAGGTACTCAATGACTTGGCAGAAGCCAGAGCAGTAAGAGAATAAATCATTAAGGGCATTACAAGAAAGATCATGGACAAACATCAAACGCCACCGTCCCAATAGGCTTTAGGTATGCGTCATCATAGGGTCCATAGCCTGTCCGGTCATCGTAAAATTAAAGAGGAAAGCATAGTGGCGAACTGTAAAAGGGTCCACCACCAAGCATGCAGTACGTTGCAAAATGATAGGGTCATAACCTCTTTTGATAAACTTGTTAACAAGTTTAACAAAGATAGTATGAAAGTGATCATGACCAAGAATCTTACGAAGTTTATAAATCACATCACCATAGAAGTCAGGTTGTGATAGTCCTTGTCGCAGAAGAGTCCTTAAATTACTCTTATATTTAGAAAGAAGATCAGGGTTACGATAATAACATTTTGCAAAGGTTTTACGAAGTTTATGGTAACGGTAACCCTGACTGAGTAACTTTTTAGTTATACAATGATTACGAATATTAAAGTCCTGAACTCGAGTTCAAGCTCTAGAAAAACGAATAAGTTGAGACAGATACACCCCATAAGAAGTTGCTCGGGGAACATCCCCATCCAAGTGGGGATAATTAACAATGTCAAAATTAAAATCATCTCTCTTGTCATAGATTTTGCTAATTATTTTACCATATTCAATCGAGAGATCTAAATCAAGAAAAGAAGCGTTATTATCAGATATATTTTCTTTATTAAGCTGAAGTTCTTTAGGATAAATATTATCAACCATAGTTGGAAAGAAAGGGTTGTCAATGTTCAGTATGCCATCCAGATACCGAGAGGTGTCATTAAAAGCTTCAATAACATCTGCCTGGGTATCTGGTGAAAGACTCAACATGAAATCTCTTTCATAGCAAAATAAAAACAGTTCTGCGACAAGTGGTGCACAGTTTGTACCCATAGGGATACCAACAATTTGTCTATAAACGGTGGTACCATACCTGACGAAAATATTATCTAATAGGAAGATGAGTGCTTCACAAACTTCATAGCAAGTCCACATAGTATAATTGTCTAAACTGCCGTTAGTAAAAAACGCTTTAATATTATTACATGCCAAAAATGTAGTATTTTCTCTAGCGAATGTTTTTTGAATAAGAGAAATTAGCTTGTCTTTAATAAGGTG
Organism: Cyrtodaria siliqua; assembly: GCA_037043455.1. NCBI lineage: Eukaryota > Metazoa > Mollusca > Bivalvia > Adapedonta > Hiatellidae > Cyrtodaria > Cyrtodaria siliqua. The sequence continues at coordinate 12,551 of JAWPHD010014191.1, read as the reverse complement.
ATGTGGTAAGGTTGTATATAGTGTAGAGAAGTCATAAGTGCTAATTGATGAAACTTGACCTTTATTGAAAATTTTATTCAGAACGTCTCCTGAATTGTTTATAGACCAAAATAAATTAATCCCAGAGTTTTCATAAGTTTTATCACAATATAGTTTAACGTGATCTTTAACGGCAGTAAGACAAGAAGTTAAAAGTTTGGAGATGTTTGTTATAGTGCAGGCACTAGAATTAGAAATAAAGCGAGCCTTATATGGATTTTTATGTAATTTAGGAATCCAGTACATGGTAGGCAGTTTATTTTGCTTATCGTTTACACCAGCCTTGAAAGTAGTGCACCGAGTGATATGTGCGGAAACAACATCTTAAGTCGGCGAATACATACATTTCTTTTTGTTTATTACTAACGACTTATCATAACACACTTTAATGATAAATATAGAGAGTATTTACATTATGGTGTATCGTTTGTTTTTTGTTATATGTTATGTTTCCAGTGCAGTTGTTTCGATTCTACATAGTATGTCACGTTTATCTTAATTTGCAATGCAGTTTTTAATCTTGTCTAAATATGATGTTTGGACATCCTTACCTTCTTATCATAAACTGACCAATCAGCTGTCAATACAACTACACAACTTTTACATTTAGGTAGGGATCCACTCGTTTTTTTCTGATGCTCCACTGATTATGTCCTTAATAAAAATCATTTAAAGAAATATAAAAAGATCGGACAGGGTTAGAACTGTATTAAACATTTTGTTTTGGTTCTGCTTTCTTTCCTTACATCTATGATGATACGTTTATTGTAACTTTTGACATGATGTATTAACTTCGTCTTGATTGTATCCGTCTACATTGAACATTATCATTGTTCAGATTGATTTATGGCATTGTATATAAATAAACCGTTTACCTTACTTTTGAGTTTTTATCATTACATCCAATAAGAATTGTCAACAATATTCTGTTTTATTAGCTTAAGGGAAGATTGTCCCAATTATGAATTATACCTAATCGGAAGCGAAAAAAAATGGGGCATACGCTTTTTTTCAGTACTAAATCACAATGGATATGGTATTCATTTATCACGTATGTCTCGCCATCCGTGCACTTTAAGCCTCTTTCTAAAACAAGTGCGCCACTTTAGTCGATTCGTCGAATCACTGAACTCGGTTTTTATCCAAACAAACAATGGCGTTTGGACGATAACCAAGGTATTCCAAACCGACCCAGATTTTTTTCTTATTTAATAACAATTCTAAAAGATCAAATGTGTTCATTTGCATGAAATACATACGAACCGAAGTTCCCTAACAGAAGATAATGAATTGAATGGTGCATTTTGAGATTTATATACAACAAATCGAAATGTCTAAAAAATATGTGCACCACCCATCCTTGGTGTGTATACTATCAATAAATCGATTAGTCGATTATTATTATTATTATTAATTATTATTATTATCATTGTTGTTATTATTATTATTATATTATTATTATAGTTATTGTTAAAATTATTATTATTATCATAATTTATTATTATTATTATTGTTATAATTAATTTATTTAAAAGTAAACCAATTCTACATTCGAGCAAAGAAAGAAAACAATCATATAAAAATTAGACTAAAAAACAACGTCTTAACGAATTTATATCTGGGAACAGGCCAATATTTGTTTTATTTAAAAATGTCAATGCACGTACAAATGATGGCTGTAAAACAGAAGATAGGAGACATATTGATTGCAGTATATGAAAAGTAGACGAGATACGTCTTTATTTCCTGTCAAAATGTCTCCTTATCTGTAGTTATAAATTCACAAATCCACTTACATAATGTTTTATTTAGGTTATTGTACAAAACATTACTTCGTCTCCAACTTATTAGGTCTGTATTGATCATTATAGTGTTTTAGATTGATTTATGGCTTTTTGTTGCCATTTGCGGAGGAGTGTGTTGTTATAACAGCAACTTTATTTTCCAAACATAGACAGCTACCGACACAAACTTATTATTAATTCCTTATCAATTATCTAATGCAGATTGATGCCTCTTTTCATAAACTTCAACACTTTAAAAAAAACTGCTCCATTATTCATGAAGGATTGTGCAGCCCCTGTCTTTAAACTTTATACTTATATTAATTGTACTTGCTGAAATAAGCACACCGAGATGGCACTTGACACAAGTCATGTCATTTTTTTTCCATATTTTTGCGTATAACTTGGTATATGTAACCATTTATTAAAGATAAACATCTTATCAAACCATTTTATTATTTCGCAAACTCGGACGTCTGCCCAGGGTGGGTGGGCGAGGTGATTTGGGGTCATTTTGTTTTGTAATTATGTCTCAAATGAGACTGTATACATTTGTTATTTCCTACGTCATCGGTGGGTTCTGGGGGAAGGGTCATCAAATATACTAATAATTCAATTACAGTGTCATTTTTCGATACTTTTGCACATTAATTGGTTTAATAGTCGTCTATGAAAGAGATACACAGCTTGTCAAATGATTTATTATTTAAAGCTCTAATGTCTTCTTTGGGGTTGGAGGAGGTAGGTGGTGAGTATCAGGGGTCAATTAATGTTTTAATTATGTCTCAAACGAACATTTTGATGAAGGGGTTACAGTGTATATTAATATACAGTGTATAATAATATGTTTTTCTCCTGTATGTGTGTGTGTGTTGTGGAGGTGGAGGTGGTGGGTAGTGGAGAGAGGTTGAGGTTTTAAGATTCGCCATAAGGTCCAATATACGCAAAATGTAATTGCAGTGCCATATTTCTTTTTTTTAAAAAACATTTTTTAAACTTATCAAATATACAAGTGTACTCATCTGAAAATAGAAAGCATATCAAACAATTTCAGTGTTTCCACCTTAGAGGTGGGGGAGTGGGGCTGGGTCGGGTGGAGGTGAGGGTGGTGGGGAGAGAGGTAAATTGGGTCAAAAAACTATTTCTCAATAAAATGTAATGATTTCGAGTATATCAGTATAATTTGTTCCAGGGTCAGCATGGGTCTCTGGGATAGGGGTCAAAAGTTCAAATACACAAATACCGTAAACATTTTTATTCATTTACAGTGTCGTACATGTATACAGAAAATCATAAACAGTACTATTTCTGATCTGACTATCAAAAGATAGTCTGAAACAATTATATGTAAAATGGATACAGGGTCAAAGGGCATTTACCTGTGTGAAGAAAATGTGGGTATTTGCGATGGCGCGCCGTCGAATTCGTTCTAGTAACAGAATATAAATACAGTTCAGGGTTAATGACCTACTCAAATGCAGAGAGCCTCATTTTATTGGCTGATCATATTCTTGCAACGAAGTCGTGCTAAAATTATGAATTAATTACCCCTTCACTAACTTTCTGTTATGTCCGTACTCCACATGCTATAACACACGTGTTATAGCTTTTCTTGTTGTCAGCATTCGTACAGTTATTGAATTGGAACCGTTCGCAATTGTGTTGTGAAGCTTGCTATGGAAGTAATTATGCAATCCCAAACATCAGATAGTTTAAGGTGGAACAAGGGTATTATTACATAACGATTGTTTGGTGAATCATTACATTACATTACATTAACTCCGCACCTCTGTAAGATTATCCCAATAAAACATGATGCATGAAGAGGAAAATTTCCTTTTTAACGTCACATACAAGCGATTTTGAGAGGACAAACACATATTTATTTCTCTTTTGATAGAATGGAATTACATGCTTCCTTTCTTTTTCTATTTAACGCCCAGCCATTGTCGACTTATAATTGTGTCTGTCACAAATTGCGTAATAAAGTGGAAAATTGAGTAAGGTAAAATCATAGTTCAATTATTTAAACGTTTTCGTTTTAATGAAACAGAAAGCTAAACAGAGGGTTTAATTTTACAAGACTTCTTACCGCTCCTTTGGGAACATCAAGCTGACTCTTTGTGGTTTTAAAGTAGAATACCGCTTAAGCCGGCGCTTGTGGGAATGAGAGGAGTGGCGGGGATTTCTTTAATTACACTGTCCTGTTTTAATGGGATGAAGTAGGGTAAGTGTGAGGTTTGGTGCACCCTAGAACCGGTATAAACCCCCAGTGGCCTTTGTTGCCACCGACAGTTCCAAGGCGGTAGCTCTATGTTCAGCCCTTTTGTATTTGTGTTGTCGTTTGCATATTTTATTACTTTTGCCTTCCCGTTTGTCTGTTTGCGTGTTTGTTTTTGTGTTTTGTGATTGACTGTCGTCCTTGAATGCTGCTTTCCCTGGCCGATATTTTTATCTTTCTTTCTTGCAAAATACATTACCTCTCATGAACAGACTCAATACAACTGTTCTATTTTGTTTGTATGTGTTGCTTCCAACGAATCCCCTTTTCAATATTTACTGAATTGTAATTGTTCATGCCATATTTAAATTGTTTTATTAATATTAAATTTGCTTTACATTTACTTTATAGTCCGACAATCACTGTTTGCCATGAAGGCAACACGTTTTTTTATGAAATTGTATTCGAATGGGTACATTGATTTGGAATCTGGACGGAACCAATAATATCTGGCCCTGCTGAACATTTAGTACAGCATATTAGCCTCAACAATTTATAGAACAACTTATATTTCTTAAGAATCGTCCATTCAGTATGTTATTTCTCCTTTATAAAGGTAATCATTTATCGTAACATTTGTGTTTTATGAATATTTCAGGATATCGCTTATGTTAGATTTTTGAATAACAGTAATATGCATCAAATAAAAGAGTTGTTTATATATCAGAAAATAATCGTGATGTAAAAATGTTAGCAATGTATGTTTTCAAAGCTTTTGAATGAAGAAGTAATCTACTACTCAAAAAAGTGTCGTAGGTTTTTAAAAACATATATATGTGAACATATATGTAATAGTATACACGTACATATATGCTTTTCTGTCAAATACAATACATATAATAGAATACATTATTGGATAAAGAACACATCTATTTGTGAGTGATATTTTAGACAATTGTTAAATATATAGTTACACTGATTTCCGCCATTGAATATTGTACATATATGTTATTATACAATTTACAATTTTAAAAATTTGCTTATGAGTCATTATGACTTAATATAAATTATTGAAATGATTGTAAGGTTTATGTGGGATTACCTCGACCCTACTAGACCTATTATAAGGTGAATAAAGTATTCATAAACTTCAACACTTTAAAAAAACTGCTCCATTATTCATGAAGGATTGTGCAGCCCATGTCTTTAAACTTTATACTTATATTAATTGTACTTGCTGAAATAAGCACACCGAGACGGCAGTTGACACAAGTCATGTCATTTTTTCCATATCTTTGCGTATAACTTGGTATATGTAACCATTTATTAAAGATAAACATCTTATCAAACCATTTTATTATTTCGCAAACTCGGACGTCTGCCCAGGGTGGGTGGGCGAGGTGATTTGGGGTCATTTTGTTTTGTAATTATGTCTCAAATGAGACTGTATACATTTGTTGTTTCCTACGTCATCGGTGGGTTCTGGGGGAAGGGTCATCAAATATACTAATAATTCAATTACAGTGTCATTTTTCGATACTTTTGCACATTAATTGGTTTAATAGTCGTCAAGGAAAGAGATACACAGCATGTCAAATGCTTTATTATTTAAAGCTCTAATGTCTTCCTTGGGGTTGGAGGAGGTAGGTGGTGGGAGGAGAGTATCAGGGGTCAATTAATGTTTTAATTATGTCTCAAACGAACATTTTGATGAAGGGATTACAGTGTATAATATACAGTGTATAATAATATGTTTTTCTCCTGTATGTGTGTGTGTGTGTTTTGGAGGTAGAGGTGGTGGGTAGGGGAATGAGGTTGAGGTTTTAAGATTCGTCATAAGGTCCAATATACGCAAAATTTAATTGCAGTGTCATATTTCTTTTTTTTTAAAAACTTTTTTTAAACTTATCAAATATACAAGTGTACTCATCTGAAAATAGAAAGCATATCAAACAATTTCAGTGTTTCCACCTTAGAGGTGGGGGAGTAGGGCTTGGTCGGGTGGAGGTGAGGGTGGTGGGGAGAGAGGTAAATTGGGTCAAATAACTATTTCTCAATAAAATGTAATGATTTCGAGTATATCAGTATAATTTGTTCAAGGGTCACCATGGGTCTCTGGGGTAGGGGTCAAATGTTCAAATACACAAATACCGTAAACATTTTTATTCATTTACAGTGTCGTACATGTATACAGAAAATCATAAATAGTACTATTTCTGATCTGACTATCAAAAGATGATCTAAAACAATTACATGTAAAATGGATACAGGGTTAAAGGGCATTGACCTGTGTGAAGAAAATGTGGGTATTTGAGATGGCGCGCCGTCGAATTCGTTCTAGTAACAGAATATAAATACAGTTCAGAGTTAATGACCTACCCAAATGCAGAGAGCCTCATTTTATTGGCTGATCATATTCTTGCAACGAAGTCGTGCTAAAATTATGAATTAATTACCCCTTCACTAACTTTCTGTTATGTCCGTACTCCACATGCTATAACACATGTGTTATTGTTTTTCTTGTTGTCCGCATTCGTACAGTTATTGAATTGGAACCGTTCGCAATTGTGTTGTGAAGCTTGCTATGGAAGTAATTATGCAATCCCACACATCAGACAGTTTAAGGTGGAACAAGGATATTATTACATAACGATTGTTTGGTGATTCATTACATTACATTACATTAACTCCGCACCTCTGTAAGATTAATCCCAATAAAACATGATGCATGAAGAGGAACATTTCCTTTTTAACGTCACATACAAGCAATTTTGAGAGGACAAACACATATTTATTTCTCTTTTGATAGAATGGAATTACATGCTTCCTTTCTTTTTCTATTTAACGCCCAGCCATTGTCGACTTATAATTGTGTCTGTCACAAATTGCGTAATAAAGTGGAAAATTGAGTAAGGTGAAATCATAATTCAATTATTTAAACGTTTTCGTTTTAATGAAACAGAAAGCTATACAGAGGGTTTAATTTTACAAGACTTCTTAGGGCTCCTTTGGGAACATCAAGCTCACTCTTTGTGGTTTTAAAGTAGAATACCGCTTAAGCCGGCGATTGTGGGAATGAGAGGAGTGGCGGGGATTTCTTTATTTACACTGTCCTGTTTTAATGGGATGAAGTAGGGTAAGTGTGAGGTTTGTCGCACCCGAGAACCGGTTTAAACCCCCAGTGGCCTTTGTTGCCACTGACAGTTCCAAGGCGGTAGCTCTATTTTCAGCCCTTTTGTATTTGTGATGTCGTTTGCGTTTTTTATTACTTTTGCCTTCCCGTGTGTCTGTTTGCGTGTTTGTTTTTGTGTTTTGTGATTGACTGTCGTCCTTGAATGCTGCTTTCCCTGTCCGATATTTTTTATCTTTCTTTCTTGCAAAATACATTACCTCTCATGAACAGACTCAATACAACTGTTCTATCTTGCTTGTATGTGTTGCTTCCAACGAATCCCCTTTTCAATATTTACTGAATTGTAATTGTTCATGCCATATTTAAATTGTTTTATTAATATTAAATTTGCTTTACATTTACTTTATAGTCCGACAATCACTGTTTGCCATGAAGGCAACACGTTTTTTTTATGAAATTGTATTCGAATGGGTACATTGATTTGGAATCTAGACGGAACCAATAATATCTGGCCCTGCTAAACATTTAGGACAGCATATTAGCCTCAACAATTTATAGAACAACTTATATTTCTTAAGAATCGTCCATTCAGTATGTTATTTCCCCTTTATAAAGGTAATCATTTATCGTAACATTTGTGTTTTATGAATATTTCAGGATATCGCTTATGTAAGATTTTTGAATAACAGTAATATGCATCAAATAAAAGAGTTGTTTATATATCAGAAAATAATCGTGATGTAAAAATGTTAGCAATGTATGTTTACAAAGCTTTTAAATGAAGAAGTAATCTACTACTCAAAAAAGTGTCGTAGGTTTTTAAAAACATATATATGTGAACATATATGTAATAGTATACACGTACATATATGCTTTTCTGTCAAATACAATACATATAATAGAATACATTATTGGATAAAGAACACATCTATTTGTGAGTGATATTTTAGACTATTGTTAAATATATAGTTACACTGATTTCCGCCATTGAATATTATACATATATGTTATTATACAATTTATAATTTGAAAAATTTGCTTATAAGTCATTATAACTTAATATAAATTATTGAAATGATTGTAAGGTTTATGTGGGATTACCTCGACTCTACTAGACCTATTACAAGGTGAATAAAGTATTTTTTTCTTCTTCTATCCATTATCTATTTATATTGAAATAAAATAGAGTGTTTATAGAACCTATGTATCAGATGTTTAACACAACGATTGTCTCATTTAGTGAGCTCATATACGTAGCAAATTAAACTTTGACATATCATCTACGCGATACTGCCAAAAGCGATTGTGTTTATGACGCCCAATAGTGTTTTCATGTATTGTACTTACTTTCACCAAGAACGTATGCAGGTGTTCCGAGCTGCGTATCAATTTCATCCTGAAACATAAAGCGCTTTTCTTCTAATCAATTTTATTCTATAGTACATCTTACATTACAGACACATACATATTAATTTGCGGACATTGCTGTTTGTGTCTAATTTATAAATATTGCATACTAACCTGGATTAAGAGAAAGAAATATAAAAAGATCGGGCAGGGAAAGTAGCATTCAAGGAGGACAGTCAACCACAAAACACAGAAACAAACACGCAAACAGACAAACATAAGGCAAAAGTAATAAGAAATGCAAACGATATCACAAACACAAAAGGGTTGACAATAGGGCTACCGCATGGAACAGTCAGTGGCAAAGTAGGCCACTGGGGGTTTAAACCGGTTCCAGGGTGCACCAAACCTCACACTTACCCTACTGTCATCCCATTAAAACAGGACAGTGTAAATAAAGTAATCCCCGCCATGATCTAATCTCTAACCAAAGAAGACAACGTTCGCAATGCTGGTTTGCAATTATGTAACATTCGAAGCATTATATTCTTACTTTTTGCTATGTTTTATATCCTATTATTTCTTCTTCTCTCCTGTCTTACAAGTAGGTACCATATCCTTGTTTGGGTGTATGTTTAAGCCAAAGTTTTTTCAGCATTAAATGAACAATTTTAACAAAAAAGAGAAAAATAGAAATCACAGCACCCAAACGCATTGACACTGTAGATACGCACTGTATCCCAAACAACGAGCAAATTAACTGTATAGTGAAAAAGGCAATACACAACACAAAGCGTGGTGAAGACAGGGTTACCGACTTGGAACGGTCAGTATGCAAAATGGCCGACTGGTTAGCTTAATTCGATTTTAATTGTACACAACCTCGCTATTATACTGTCTTCCACGCTCAAATTGACAAGACAGTTTAAATAAAAGTGCATCACATCAAAAGGAAAAAATACTTACACGCATTATATAATGCGGAACAAGAATGTTTAGTGGCAAATAAAAATACTTTCGAAATCGGTTGAGACATACGTATATTACGACTAAAATATGTTTCTTTGATAGGACTGTTGCCATGTAAAACCATGTTGTTACTGACACAGCAGAACATTAGAAAATCACATCAACTGTTTATATGTTAAGACAGAACTTTAAAGGTGTCTTAATTTAGACTTCAGAAGTGTTATTTTTACTGGTCCTTTGGAACCAACGAGCCCAATACAGGTGGCTTTGAAGTAGAATACCGCTTAAGCCGGTGCTAGAGGGCGTGAGAGGTGTTGCTTCTTTCATTACTTCTCAATAAAACCGAGTCTGCTGTTTTATTCTCTTAACTGTGTTTGTTGCTACCAAAGGATCACCTTTATCAGTATTTATTATCAACACATTAAAACCATGTTGGATAGATATTCTAAATGAATATTATTATGTTTTTTAGTGTTGACGAATTTGTAATGAAAATGAATTTTGCAAGTAAAATCTTTATTTGTTTGGAAACTTTGGTTTTTGGAAACTTAGGCATTGTATTTAGCACAAGCATTTCGTGTTTCCTCAATACATAACTTAGTAATGTACTAGCTAAATTGTGTCCAAAACCTATGGCATAAACAAGCGCCACCAAACGGTAGGTAACAGTAACATTCTAACTACTGTTTGTTTAAAGATAATCATGTATACGTTATGGAAACAGCCGTACAAATTAGACGGGCAATTACGCCCTCAAAATCTGGCCTATGTGGGTACATTTTTTGTTGTTGAGTATATATATATTGCATCGTCCGCTCCAAGGTGTCAAGTTTGAAGTGTTTGTTTCTGTATGAATGAAAAAGTAAACTTTGTCAAAAATTACGTCAACAAATAGGTTAGATTTATTTTCCGACCTTTTGACACAATTTTTAGATATCAGTAAACAGTAAAAACGTAGGTAACTAAACTATTTCTGGTGTCATGTAACGAATTTCGTAATTAGGTTATAGATCTTGCAAATAACATTTGCTTAATAATTTGAAAGATTCTGACATCGGACTATTTAAGGCTATACAAGAACACACAGAATACCGTTTTTGCATAAAAAAGGCTTTGAAAATGCTGTAAAATCAATCAATTGAATTCGCACCGACATGTTAAAGCTATGTATACTCTTCCTAGGTGGGTATTGTAAACAGGAAGAAGGACAATACGCGCCTAGTTCCAATTCGAACAGGAAGTAGGGCACTTATTGTTATCCAGCAACGTTGAGCGTTCAACTTTTGACCAGATTGCATAACGTGAAATAAAAAACCGACATCGATATATGCTGTCACTGGTAAGTGCAAGCCAAACATCTTACACAAACACGATGGTAACCACATCCGCTGATGGACCAGAGGCGATATAGAACAGGGTGTTAATACAAATACAAACACAAACACAAATAGTATCACTATTTATTATATACTTCCCAGTGAAATAGTGGATTGTATGGTTAGAATAAACCTTATATTCTCATTGTTTATATTTTCACCGGAAAAAATGGACCTACTTTTTTCTACATTTGCTTTCATATTTGTGTTTTTACTAGCAATCGTTTTGATTTGAAGTCAAAACACACACTGTTTGGATCTCTTTGACATGAATTATATGTTCTATCTAAATAACCCATCAATCAAAAAACATTTAATATTGCAAAAGATTTCTTTCTATTACATGTTGTCTTATCTGGTTCTACCGGTCTTTATGTGTAGCAAATAAATAATGAAGATGAATGTGTGCAGTGTTAGTAAGTGTATTTGTTAGACTATTTGTAATACCTGCATCAAATACACCCCGTTATTGCTTAATATAATTACACCAAAACTTCTCTGTTCGCCTTTGTGTCGTGATGGAGTGAATTTCCTCGACCGGTAAAAAGGGGAAGTGATCTCAAATGTTAGGTACAACTTAAGAATTGCCACTGAACACTTTCTCTTAACTTTATCCATTTTATAGATTTATTTAGAACGATTAAAGGAATATTTGTATACTTATTTCTACGAAAGTGGATTCCTTGTATTCAGTGAGACAAAAACGTTTGACGTTGTGTGGCTTCATTGATAATTCAAACATACATCGTTTTTCTAACTGCATTGCAAATATTCAGTAAGAATTTAATTGGATTTTATAGACGCACCAACAGCTAGTATGGCGACATTCCAGATTCCGTTGGTGGAGGATGATGCCAGGTGTCAGGAGTTTTCGTGCACGGACAGGCACTTGGGTAGAACCACCTACGTTCTAGCTGGATAGCTTCGTAACATAAACATTCCTAGGCCCATGAGGGTTCGAACCCACAGCGATGAGGGGCAAGTGATTTCAAGTCAGAGACTCTAACCACTTGGCCACGGACGCTCCGTATTCAGTAATAAATTACGATACTGACTATATATATAGTACGGCGTAAAGTCGTAGATTGCATACGACGAAGCATTATACAAATACACAGATAGGATATCTAATAAGACCATGTAGTCGTATACTCTGTCATAAACATGCATATTAAACACATTATGCTCATACATTTGCTGACGGAAGCAAATTACATTAATAACAGGCTTGTAATTTAGAAAGATAATTTGCCTTTGAAGCCTCGTTAAGGATAGGTTGTTTTAACACATATCAATGCCAACATTATTATCTATATGTTACACGAAAGAAGCATACACATTTGGTCATATTAACTGAACATAGGACAAATTGTCCCGTAGGTACCCCATACCTGCAATACACAAAAACAAAATGGCGACGATAACGTTGCCGATTCGTTTTGGAAACCGCCGATTGCTTTTCTATTGTTTTTCTGGGCTTTACATTGTGTGTAAAGGTCTGAAATAGGTCTGAAATAATCGTAAGTATATATATTTTTTGCAATTTTACAGATAATTAAACATTAACATAGTGATAAAATACGTCTATATTATGAAAAAATGCGCCAATTATAACGACGTTAGAGGGGTGACGTCACGAAAATAAACAACGTCTAGATAGAGGCACGTTACGGGGAAATTGG
>JAWPHD010014190.1:0-62984 GCA_037043455.1 Cyrtodaria siliqua | reverse complement strand
TAACACAAAACATAATGCAGAGCAATCAATTGCTACATGTTCCAACATTTTATTTTATCAGATGACGACGCAGTTAACCAAACGGAGGACGAGACGACCTTTTAAGAGCATTATTTATTCCACTTAAAGCCGTATTTGGTTAAATCGAAACCAATTAACAATGGTGTGGAAATGTGCTTTTAAGGCAGAGAGAACGTGAACTTGGACACATTTGATTATATGCCATGCGTGTTTTAACCTAACCTACCCATCATCTCTGATTCTATGTGTTTTGTTTTATTTATCTACTATTGAAGCTCTAAAGTACCCACCCCCATTTTTATTGATCATATATATCAGAGGGGTTAAAATAGTGTTGTTGCTCTAAAAATGGAGGCAATGAATGTTCATGACCAAGAGCGGTATGTGACGTCATACCGTCTGGGCATGCGTCTTTCACCTGTGCTTTTTGTAGATGTCTTTAGTTCATTAATATCGTATCAGACAACTTTCCTATTTCTAGACAAAAAATAATTTTCATTTTTATTTAAATTTTTATTTTGATACGTCTTGACACTTTTAGAAATAAGAATTTAAAACCACTAGAAAAGTGATTTCAAATTCTCATTTCCAAACGTTTCAAGACAGAAAAGTAGGCGTATACGTAAAGCCATCTTTTCTGTGATTGACCTTTTCAGAATGAGACTTTCGATGCTTATAAGCACGAAGTGAAACATTTATATGTATATCGAATAGTTCAACTACAACTGTTTCAGGTGAAGACAACTTTTTTGTCGAGATAGTTGTTTCGTATGTTTGATGCGATACTGATGCACCATCTTCTCTAATGCTCATATGTATATATTAGTATGTTTATATACTAAGCGCCATTCTTACCTTCACGAGTTTGATGCATGAAAGATTATTTATAAATGTTTTGAGTTACTATTCATGTGTAGTTTTCCTGTAAAACGTGTATTATGTAAATTTATTAAGTAAATTCTTAAATTGTTTATACTGTAGTATGTGTATGATGTACGCTATGCTTATCATGTATTAAGTTAATGTACATATGATGAGATGTAAATAAACAGTCTGCCTATATCCATATTCTGCTTTGTTCTGTGATGAAAATGAATAAGAGGATTTACTTCTGCTGATCCAAGTCACTTTATATTACTAATAAAAGTCCATTTGCATTGCATAAACTGCTTTGTTCTGTGATGAAAATGAATAAGAGGATTTACTTCTGCTGATCCAAGTCACTTTATATTACTAATAAAAGTCCATTTGCATTGCATAAACAGCTTTGTTCTGTGATGAAAATGAATAAGAGGATTTACTTCTGCTGATCCAAGTCACTTTATATTACTAATAAAAGTCCATTTGCATTGCATAAACAAATAAGAGCAAAAACGTCATCAACGTCAACAACGCTATTACCCTTGCATTCTGGTAAGAACCATGATTGTTCTGTGTAAACTATGTATTTAATTATGTAACACAGTGTAATAAGTTATTATCTAAAAGTAAGTATAAAAGTCGAACACGAAATGCAGCTATCACAGAACAGAGTAAACCCAAAAACACGCAAATGATAAAGGCGCATGACAAGCCATCGCCTTGGAACGGTCCGTGGCGATTATCGTCATTTTTAAGTAGAAACGTATAAATTATGAACAAATCAATCAGACTCTTGATAATAGTCTTAACATATTTTACTAAATAAAATAGCTGTGCTTTAGAGTAGTTCTATGACTTCGTTAATATTTATTTGAAGAAAAGGACTCTCAGAAGAGTTATTGGGTCCTCTGAAATCAATTCAGTCCACCGGGTCGTAGTCTATTTTATAGCGGTTGCAGCTGGGGTTTGGTACGTAGACTATCTTAGAAGGTTTCAGCTGATGTTCTTGGTTTAAAACAATGTGTCGATCACTGTGAGACTGGTTGATGTATGAAACGTCACAAACGTTTAATCTGAAACTATGGAAAACATGTATACGTGTTACACGTATGAAACAAGTTTACGATTAATACTTGATTATGAATGTGATTTTTTATATGAACGAATAACAATAATTTGAACTAGATTAGTTTAGAATCAATCATGAAGCAAGAAGCTTGACGAAAATTGTTATATGTAATGTTAATTGATATTGCCTCGAACAACCAGTCAGTTTCAAACATTAATGTAACAGCATATATGCATTTGTAAACATTAACCGAAGACGGTACACGTCACAAAATTGGTAGCAGTCGTGGGATACTAATAACATCCCCATTATCACGAACTCGTGTCTAGCTTGGACACGGATCCTCGTATTGTAACAGATGATGAACTGAAGGAGTTGCACGAGGAGTTGGCCGAACTTAGAAAGCAAAATGAAAGGCTGAGGTTAGGGAATGGCATTTCTGCCTGAGATAGAGAATTAGACAAATTGCAGTCGACAGTATGCTTAGATAATGATTATATGAAACAAAAACCGTCGACACCAATTAGATGGAAAATACTTTTGCCTCAAACACCAGTGAAAGGTATGGCATCCTGCAGCACTCCCATACCCAAAATTCGAGACTAAGATGAAACACATTCTAAGTCCGAAACAAACATGGTATTTGACAGATTGGTCACTAACAGGTGGAAAACCAAGGAAAAAAACGTTCAAAAAAAGTGTGGTGAGGCAAAGGACACTTAAAAACGAAGTATTTTTATGAAACCAGCCAAGTTTTAGCAGTACAGATTCATGGTTGGATTATAAGGCCCATTTTGAGGTATGTGCTGAAATAAATCAGAAGACAGAATATGAGATGGTTTGTATTTAGCAGTCGCGCTGAGGGGTCAGGTACAGGGAGTATTTAGTAATTTGTCTTCTAAATCGAAGGAGCTGGGCAAGAGCTAGCATTGGTACACTTTGTAAAATATTTCAGGCACCATTTGTATTCACTCCACCATTTGGAGAAAGTTTCTTGCCAGAACCGATCACACGTCTTTAATCTTGCTCGTGAACTTTAAAAACCCTCTCTGGGCAAGTCTAGAGATGACTGGAGATAATTAGCCCCATTTGGCGTGAAGTCTGAACATCGACCGGGATGCTTACTCAAAAATGCTGATGGGTTAAGCAAGCGATCCTGTAAACAATGTGGTATAGAATGTCGAATTCATGAAAAATGTAGGCAATAATTGATAACCAGTTTCAAACAAAGGTTAATGCAGAGGAGAACACCATCGATCCTGAAGCAGCACAACATATTAATGAGGATATAATTCAAATCAAAGGTGGATAAAATAAGGTCATCGTGCGGAACACAAATAAATCTCTGACGGAAGTTACTTTCTGAAATCATGATGAAGTCAATGGGAGAGATTGAGTGTACATGAAAAGCTGTTGGTTAGAAAATGGGACGTCCTTCGAACAGAAACAATATATTGTCAGACCGTTATACCATTATCGAAAGAAGAGTTAGCATAATTCACTACCGCTCATGAACAGTCTCAATCAAACCGAGACTGCAATATTTCGTATGTAACGTTTTCGGCCGTTTCCAAAGGTCCATTATCATACTCTTTTTTTTGTATTGAATTATTCTCATGACATAAAGGCATCAGGACACCTTGGTATTAGAAAGATTCTCAGTAAAATCAGACCACGTTTTTATTGGCCAGGGTTACATAAAGATGTAAGAGCATATGTTACTGGGTGTGAAACTTGTGTCAAACGGAAGTGTCAACGGAATATTAAGAAAGTATCAATGCAAATTATGAAGCAAATATTGTATGGAACGCATCGCCGTTGACAAACTTGGGAGCTTCTTTGACAGAGTATGGCAATAAGTATATTCTTCCGGTGTCTGACTGCTTTACTAAATGGACGGACAGTTATCCAATGCCTAACATGGAGGCATCCACTGTTACTCGAATCATGATTGAACAATATATATCTCGTTTCGGAATTCAAAGACAATTACTTTCAGATCAAGGGAGACAGTTTGTTAATACACTGTTTACGGAAGGTTATTGGAGATTGTAAAACATTACCATCCAGAATCAGACGGGATGGTTGAACGCTTCAACTGAACTCTATGTGCTATATGTGCTATGCTAAGTGCATTTGTTGATGAAAATCATAAGGACTGGGATTTACAACTTCCGTCGGTGATGATGGCATATAGAGCCTGAGAACACGAAACAACGGGTATGAGTCCAAATATGATGATGTTTGGGCGTGAAACGACAACGTTAATTGATATTATCTGCTCTCAAGCATAAAGTCTGTACCAAGTAGTCAGTGACTTTGGGAGTTACATGTAAAATGCATATAGGTTAGTAAGGAGGTACACAGGTAGGTCAATATACTGTCAAAAGAGGTATCACAACACAAAACTGTCATATGAAACATTTTTGCCAGGAGATAATGTGTATGTTTACTTCCCAGTTAAGAGTTTACTTCTTTTTGGAGAGGTCAGTTTAAAGTTAAAGAAACACTCTCAGATATTTTGTATACATTTACTTATGGAACATCAGGATCGTTTCAGGTGATTCATGTAGACAGGGTGAGGAAAGTTAAAGATCAGATATTGTCAGATGAGCCTAACATGTCTGAAACATATCTAGAACCTGCGGAGATTTCAGTTCCAAATGGCATAGCAGCTAATGAAGCAGTATCATATAGCGAAATGAAAGAAGTTGAGTATAGTAAGGGAGGTAGAGAAAAGAAGAAACCTTCACGGTTTAAGGAGTATGTGTTTTCTACTTTAAGGTCAGCAATGTCGGAACCTGTAAGTGTGGCAACTAAAATGACCATCTGTCCCATATGCAAGGTACGGAGTCTTAAGACAGAGAGGTTTGAAAAACATTTATTAAAATGTGCCAAGACAAAATACCACTTCTGAAACGCGTGACCATCCTTTCAAGAAAATAGAGTACTTAAACAGACACATTTAAATGAAACACACGGCGGCTGATATCGACAGTTTCAACAATAAAGATACGAGTGTAGACCAAAAGAAGACGCCGGAGAATACGGAAGGTGCTATAGCAGAAAGAAAGCAATCTGAAGTATATTCTCCAAAACAATCCAAAGATGGAGCTAAATACAACGACAGTGACTATAATGAGGACCCTGATATAGAGGTGCGTTATAGTAACATAGAAGTAATGAAGAGTCCTTGTAAAGAAACGATATACGGAAACAGGACAGCGCCTCTACCGGTAAAGGCTCCAGAGTAATATAAGAAAGCTGAGCCAGTAAAGCATGTTGATGATAATAAGAAGTGTGACAAGGGTGGAAAGGGAACTTATGCTCTTTTTGTTTAGATTTAAAGTATTAAAGTATGTGTGTTACAGAGACGTAAATCAAATCGTTTAATAATGACAATAGAATACTACCGATACTATATTGCATGACCAGTATATGTTGCGACAAAATGGTTGTATTGCCTGGAATCGCTCACTTTATAACCCAGGCGAGGAAAACGATATACATAAAACAAGTTTTAAAATACACAGAAGCAGATAAATTTATAAAACAAGCAGCATCAACTAAATGAGTTTAATGAGATACATACTTACCTACGTAACCGCCCCACCCCCTAAAACAAGCAGCTTCAACTAAATGAGTTAATGAGATACATACATACCTATGTACACCCACCCCCATCCACCACCACATACACACAGGCCGATATACAAGGAGACTAGTAATTGGGCGCCTAACTATATTAAGAGACCACACATCAGAAGTACGCACTTATTTCTTAAAAGAAAGATAATAAACTGTATTTCTAATTTATTGATTTAATATTGTATGATCATGAGCATGGATGTTGCGAAAAGTAGATATAAAAATCGAACAGGAAAATTAAAGTAGCATTCAAGGGCGACAGTCGACCATAACTCACGCAGAAACAAACAACTATAAAGATGAATAAAAGGCAAGATATGATGTCCCAAACACAATAAACGGGACAGTGTAAATAAAGATATCCCCGCAATGTTATTGTAAAATCGTCATTGCTTTACATATTTGTGTTTTACTTATATCGCCTATAAATGCTGCCTGTTTTCTTAGAAGATACGGCCTGCTGGGACTTCCGTCTTAACACTGCCCCTTTTAATTAAGATAACAATAAGGTAAGAGTAAGGTATAGTGTACCCTAGAAACTGGTTAAACCCCTAGTGGCATTGTTTCCACTAACCATTCCAAGTCAGTAACCCTGTTGTCAACCAGTTTATGTTTGTAGTGAGTATATGCGTATATCTTATGCAGTGTCCATTGTACCTGTTTCCTTGCTTTCAGAATCTTAGCTCTTAATGGTTTTATTTGTTGAACCCTAGAGATATGAATTCACCCGTTCGAAATATAGCCAGTGTATGCGGGACGATTAATTCCGACATTTCCGCAAGGTATCTAAAGAACTACCACAATGCCTGCTTCACAACATTCGTGTTTCAATTTAATGAATCTTTATAACCCCGGGTCCATGCATAAAACCCACCAAATATAACGAAATGTACTCGAAAAATATGACGTCAACAAAGCAACTAAAGATAAAGAGCGAAGAAGGGATAAGATCATAAATAACTAGTTGATTACAAAAAACGACTATATCGATGGGATGTATATCATTGTGTTTGGTAAGGTATTTTAAGGCGAATTGATATCAAAGCGAACACGAAATAAACCAACATGGACCTCACAAAACGCAAGATAAAAAAAAACGATTGTGAACGCACGATACATTTCAAAAGAGGAGCATCATAGGTGTTTTACTTTCGTTCTTTTCTATATATATATAAATGATAACTTGTAAAGCTCATGTGCAATAAAATATGTTTAAAACAACAGAGGAACAATTACAGCCATCTCCTTTTCAGCATTTATTATCATTCCCACTAGCGTTTGTTTTAGTGCTGTGTGGCGGCCGTAAAATGTTGCCCCGACTACAAATCAGTAGTGTTATTACTAACTGGTCCTTTGAGATCACCAAGCCCAATCGTTGCGGCTTTAAAGTAAAATATCGCCGGTGCTAAGAGGTGTGAGAGATGTTGCACTTAACATTACCTCTCATGAACAGACTCAATACAACTGAGTCTGCTACTTTTATCTTTTGCTTGTGTTTGTTGCTTCCAAGGGATCCCCTTTTCAGTATTCATTGTAAACTTTTTGTAAACATGATTACCATTCAACAGCCAGTGTATAAATCAACACAGAAGAAAACACATTTAGAAAGGCTCAGGAGTACAAAGCAGCAGTCATGTCAGAGTACTTACACACTACGATCAAAATATACCAGAGTTCTTAGCATGTAATAAAACATTTCCTCTTTTTTTTGGAATGAATTAGTCTCATGTTGTTCTTGGCGAATAAGAATAACCGATTGATGCTGCATAGCTGTCAAGGCCCATTGGGAGTCAAAAGTGAAGAAGTGAAGGGATTCCAAGGAGAAGCACCCTTCCCCACTCACGCCACACCCAGCCCGAAGACGGAGACGGTTTGTGGTTGAATTTCATGAATTTTAGCTTATATATATATGATACTGATCAATTGATCATACATTTCAACTGAATTTATTTAAGTCACATACTAATTATTTAACTTATTTTAAAACAAAGTTTAACGAACAGTTCGACAGGTTTTGATTGTTTAAGGTTATCCATTGCATTTTTGGATAAATCGGATGGATACAGACCCAGTTGCGTTCAAGTACCCAAAATAAACGCAGAACGAACGCTGAACGAACGGAAAATGAACGCAGAAAGAACGTTGTACGATCTATATTTTAAAAAGCATTTGCGTTTGTTTCGTCGTTGCGTTCGCTTTCAGCGCTTATCGTTTTTTAAAACGCAAAACGCTAAAAAACGAACGAAATGCATTTAGCCATTTCGGATAACTTCTAGTATTATTCTTTTGAGTTGATATTTAAAATCTGGCTTCAAACGAAGAGCGTTTTTCAGTATTTTAATTTAAAGAATTACACTGTGTAAATGGTATTTAAAACTGCTAAAGCGCGATTACACATTTACTTTAATTTTTACAGAATGGGAAATATGTTATTTATTGTGTAGCACACTCTTTAAACTATTTCAATATAAAACTAAAATAATGTTGATAAAAAAGAGCTGGTATATCGTTATATAATGTTATGTATGTTACATGTTTGACAAAAAGACCCATTCTGGAATATGATCACACAAACATAAGTCGCCGACTCGTGATAAAAATCGCATGGCTAGATATCGAGCGTAATTTAATCTCTAGAGATGCTGCGATTTGTAAACGCTGAACGCCTATGCATTTTCTCCGTTTGAGCATTTAACGCACACATTATGTTGCATTCGTTCCGTGCAGTTAAATGAGGACATAGTTTCGTTTATAAACGTTGAATGCATCCAAGAACGTAAATGCAAACTTAACAGGTATGCAATGTTGCATTCAACTCGTTCTACACAGCTGTGATTAGGTAAATACAAATAGATAAAGAAGTATTTACAAAAGTCAAAGAGTACAAAGTGTTCCAAAGTATTCAACATCACTAATTGCAATATAAATACTCTACATTCAACAACAAAGGAATATCAAACAACGCTGTTCATTGGTTGCACATCACCGATTAGATATGAATTAATCAAACCTAGTCCTTAAGAACATATACATCATAAAAAGTTGTTTGGGGAATACCACCATCTTAGTTGGGATAATTAACAACGTCAACGTTGATAGTATATGTCTTGTCATACAATTTGCTGATTATTATGTTCAATCGATGGGTTGAGTATCAGAAATGATAGCTTTGTTGATTTTAAATTCTTTAGGATAAATATACTCAGTTGCAAAAGAAAGTGGACACTGTGTTTTGTTTCGATTTAATTGTTTAAAAACATTTTAGAATTAAATTGACAAATTCTAAAATTAATATGCCATGTTTGGTACCAAAGTTTTTATCATTCCATTGCCAATAGCATGTTAGCATTTGGTTTTCAATAGGTCGAATCATTAAGGGACTGTCGCTTGATAAAGAGGATAGGGTGTAAAGTAAAATTTTCAAAGTGTCCAGTTTCTTTTGCAACTGAGTATAGTACTGAGAAAAATAGAAAACGTCCCCAACTTTGCCCATAGATTTAGACACAATGAAATTATATACTGACCGTTCCAAGTCGGTAACCCTGTCTTCACCACCCTTTCTGTTGTTTTTTGTCTCTTTCATTGTAGTTTCTAGTCCTTGTTTGCAGTACAGTGCGGACCTACGATGCCATTGCGTTCGGACGCTGTGGTTTCTGTAGGACCCTATATATCATTGTATATGCCAATACCTTTGTTAAAGGCCAGCACTGTCATGAAAACAATTTTCTTTGAATCAAACTGGTGGGCAAACTTATTCCCCTTGATTTGGTTTAAACAGCATTTCCGGGTCTTGTGGTTAAAACTTTGAGTTAACACAGTTTTGTTATATTGAAATAAACAGAGAATGACCTCATCACCACAAAAACCGAGAAAAGACGAATATCTTTTCACTCATTTTTGCGCCATACAGCTTTCAAGAACGAATATTTTCAGATTACCTCCCTTTATAATAAAAATATAGTGATTTCGCAATTTGAATAAAACATGTTTAGCAGCAACTTTGGTTTTTGATGATTATTAATATTGATCAGAATGATTGAGTGATAAGTATAAAATGATGAAATATTATCTAGATTGGTGTACAAAGTGTAACAAAGTCAACCCTATCCAAATCACAGCTTAAAAGAGGGACGTTTGTACTTTTGCTGAGTATATTAACCATATTCGAAAAGGATTATCGTTTATTTTGGAATGCGTGTTTTTGTTGGAGGGTGTTCTGTGAATGTAACATTTCATGTGTGCCTTGTTTACCTCATGAAGCTGTTGTTTTCCGAAGAATACATTTTTTCCACTGTTGTGTTGTTGTTTTTCGTTCCAATTTTCTCGCTGTTAAGATTTATTTGATTTTTAAGATTTTTTGAGAAAGACGTGTTGAATTTTGTAGCGTTTGTTTTGTTGTTGTTTTTTTTGTTGTTTTTTTTTAATAATTGTTCTCACGCGGCCTTCGATGTGTCTACAGGCTTAACTGCACACACAATCAATCGAGATCGTTCGATTGGCAAGCAACCCGACTCTAACAGTCACAGCTGTTGTTATCACGTGGTATCACGGTATGTCGACAGCCATTTGCAGATGAACAAGGTGAAGTCTAAAGTGTGGATTTGTTCAGGTAAGATGCACATAGAAATGCCAGATTTTGATGCAAGGATAAGTTTTAATATGAAAATCAGATGCTAGTTGGTATAATGGTCAGGTACATGTTCTATTTCTAGTCAAACATAACTTTATGCGGTTGGTCTATATACCTTTTTGCTTTAAAGAATGTGATTAATAGATTCAGATTCAAACGAACGGGTGTTATTAAAAGTAAAACAACTGAAATTTGCTAGCTTTTGCCGTGATTTATATTAAGGATATTTCCTACAGCTTTTACCCATAAATATATGTTTTAAAATATGGAACGTAGTTCAGACTGACCTTTTATAAACATATTTCATAATAAAAATAATTGGTCGCAGACTTGGTTTGTGAGATATCTTAAAGCAAGTTACCCAGTTTCCATTTTTGGTAAATCGCCTATAAGTTCAGTACAATAATTTATTCACAAACCAAGAAATTTAATCACAAAAAATATCAAATCATATTACATTGATTGTATTGAAAGCTCAATGCGTATGATCCTATTATATGCATATATGAAGAAAAACGCACGATATATGCGGAAATAAGAGTGGAATATTACTTGTACTGCAAAGAAAAAGAATGGCAGATTTAAGCGGGTAAAAAGTGACATTTCGAGCGGGAAAAAAAGTATTTCTTATGAATAGACTTTTTTCAAAAGCAAATATAGTTTACTTAAAGATGGCGAAATAAAGAAGAAATATATCGCGGTACTTGTTTTTGAGAAAATATGCAATTCTAAACCTAACATTCCGAACAATTGGTGGGGTTTGGAGTCAGTATTATTTTATTTTTTTTAACGTATTGCATAGTAGTGTGGTAGTATGGAAGATTTAGCTATAGCGGCTATAGCGGCTAAACGCAATAAATCTCGTCATGGCCTTGAACAATCAACAAGCGTTTCTTGTTGATTTCAGTGTATCATCTTACTTTTACTTTAAACATATGTTATTGCTTTCCTTCTAAACTCAGTTGCAATGAAACTGGACACTTTGAAAATGTTACTTTATACCCTATCCTCTTTATCAAGCGACAGTCCCTTAATGAGTCGACTTATTGAAAAACAAATGACAACATAATATTGGCAATGGAATGATAAAATCGTTGATACCGAACATAGCATATTGTCAATTTAATTCTAAAATTTTTTTATACAATTAAATCTAAACAAAACTCAGTGTCCACTTTCTTTTGCAACTGAGTATATTATACAAGCAAACGGGTTAGGCAACAAGTTCTTCCAACATTAATAAAGGCCCTTCCCAACAGCACTGTAATTAACAGTTAACAAGATAGCAGTATAATTAACATAAAATATTCAAATACATTTTTCGGTGATCAAAAAGAAGAAAAGAAAGGAGACGAATAAATAGAATAAAGTTCCAGGAAAGGTAAAACCATGAGGAATGAATAATGCTGTGGTTGTAGGGTCCTACCCTGAGCGGGTTTCATAATAGTGTATATAATCTCTAGTTATCAAATCTTTCAGTATCTGTAATGTATAGCTGAACATGATTAACAATAGTGTTATTATTCCAAATAAAAACACACGAACGCTTAGCGTATCATCAAATATCGTTACTATGTACAGTTAATTTGGTTCATAAGTATGAAACAAGTGATAAATACAAAAGGTTTTGAAAAAGGTTGTTATTTATTACACCCCGCACAAAATCTTAGGAATTTCATTGGATTAGAGCGGTCACATGGTGACCCTCTATTATTCTATTGTGGGTCAGTAGTTACTAAAACAATATGGACTACAATTCCGATTCAAAATTTAAATCATTTGCCAATAGTTATTTAAGTCGTTAGTAACAAACATAATAAGTAAATTAAGAAATAATAATTGAATGTTGTTTAACGGCTCATCAACACGGTATAGGTTATTTAGAGCCGCCCCAGAGAGAGAGGGGAAGGATACATAGGAATCCGGGAGCCTGCCCTACTCTTATTATCGAATAGACTCCTATGGTTCTTTAACGTGATCGGAGGACAGACCGATACACGGGACCGCCCGGTTTACGTCCCCATCCGACGGACGAGGCTAAGGGAAAGTGTCTTGCCAAAGAACACACCGACTTAGCGGTGAACAAAATACAGTTGAGAGTTCGGATGCGTTTGGTGAATAAAATACAGTTAGTCGTTCGGATGCGAGTAATTAAATCACTCGTGCTTTAATACTACGCATCCGAACTCCTAACTACATTTTAATCACCGATAAAACACAGGTAAGTATTTATTATTTCGATTCTAACACAACAGTAACCCCATTGTTTACGCTATTGTGGGGCCATAAGGTCAAGGTTATCAGGCTGCTATGTTTACAGGCTGTTACATTGGGCGCTCCCGTATGCAAAGTTCTGCGCGGTACAGTATGTTTAAATACACTAGTAGCAACGTGACAAACAATTAAGTCATCGCTTACGTCATATAGCTTGTGCTGTATGACGTCAAACGTTCTCAGCTTGTTCAAGATGCTTATTAATGTTATGTGTACTGATGCATATCGGGGTTGTTGTAATAAACATTTCATTCAAATTACTGTTGAATTTGTCTTCGTGACGTATATTTACCAAGTGACGTAACATTCCAACGAGATCTACGCGGGGAATTAATGGAACAGCCGTATTTTATCGTATATTCTAAAAAAAAAAAAAGAGTATGATAATGGACCTTTGGAAACGGCCGAGCACGACACATACGAAATATTGCAGTCTCGGTTTGATTGAGACTGTTCATGAGCGGTAGTGAAATATGCTAGCTACCGCTCACGCCCTCTAGCCCTGGGTTGAGCAGAACTCAATATTCATAAAAACAATAGTTCACAATTTTGACCATCCCGAAGATGGCATGCATACGGCGGTGGACATGGAGTTATTTGCTTCCCCATGTCGTACGGCGTATGGTCACACGACCTCCGCAGTCTTTCATAGATTTTTATTTCCAATTTCGAATAGGCTTAAAAGCCCACGAGGATACAAAATACAATAACAAAGCATGACTACAGTGTAGAATTTCAATCAATAGATGTCCAAATATGCAGTTTATCTTAACTGAGCTGATACAATGAGAAGGCGTTTACATAACACTTCCTTGCATAAATAAATTACAATTCATCACAATGTCCTTAACACATGTATGATATCAAATGAGTCAAATAAAACAGCTTGTTATCCGTATGTTAAACATATATTATATATAGTACAGATATACATGTCTATTAATCCACCACGGATTTTTAATAGTTATTAATAGTTCAATTGGTGATTACTTTAACTTAGTTTGTTTACCACAGACTTTAAATAAACAATGACATAGATACCCGTTGTTGAGTGAAGACAAGTTTTAACCCAGTAAATGAAAACACTTCACTGACAGTCAAACTACAAGACACGCAGTCCCAGTAAATGAAAACACTTTACTGACGGTCCGTATTACCAATGAACTTGCATTCTTCACCAAAATAAGTTTCTAATTAAAATGGTCAATATGCTTGTTATCATAGTGATTAATACGTACATAAATTTACAAACATGACATATACGTTTACAACCATGACATATTGCATACATTATATTTAGAAATAGCTAATTTCTGTATAGTGTTTCGTTTCGTAACTTAAATGCTTTTAAAACAAAGGTACACACGTTGCGAATATATATCTTATTTTGTGTTTAATAATTCCAGAAACTTGATCATATTTGGTCTCTTATAAAAATATTTAGGAATATATTGCTTCCTTAACACTATGTATGTTTGGCATTCCAACACAAAATGGAATTCATCTTCAAGTTTATAACAAAATACACATATTCTATCGTTTACAGAAATTCTATTTGGTTTAACCCACCTATCGGCTTCAATTTGCAGTCT
Source organism: Cyrtodaria siliqua (assembly GCA_037043455.1). NCBI lineage: Eukaryota > Metazoa > Mollusca > Bivalvia > Adapedonta > Hiatellidae > Cyrtodaria > Cyrtodaria siliqua. The sequence continues at coordinate 48,889 of JAWPHD010014190.1, read as the reverse complement.
ATGAGATGACACCAGTAATTTAGTTAGTGCTTGACACATTTTGAAAACATATATATTATCTAAATATGGTTGAAACTGAAACTTTGCAATGTTTATATAAAAATTGCTCTAGTGGAATTTTCTAATCGACTGTGCCAATTCTGAACAAAATTGTCATTTAACCTTTGCTTTAATATTGCAAGAAAAATATTATCGTTACCAACACTTTAAAACCCAAGCAAGGACAATAAGTGTTTCAACTGGGAAACTCAGTTTATTTTCTGAGGATATTTGTCACAGTCATTAAGCAGCATGTTATAAACAATTTTCACATATTTACGATCATGTACTCTCATGATGTTTAACCAATATTTAATTATTATAAAATATCTTCTTGTAATAAATGACGTTCTGCCAAGTTCACCATATATGAAATCATTTTGAGTTGTCTTCTTAACACCCAAAATGTGTTTATAAAACTGTAAATGCACTCGTTCAATTGATATAGCTTGCATAAATCCCCACACTTCACATCCATAGTTTAAAATTGGAATTATCAATTTATCAAACAGATCTAATTTATGCTTTGGGGATATAAATGTAAATTTGTATAAATACCTATTCATTTTAAAAATGGCTTTTTGCGCTTGACCAGCAAGAGTAGTTTGTGCTTCTGCTGAAGACCCTGCAGTAGAAAAGACTATACCTAAATATGTAAACTTACTAACTATATCTAATGGAGCACCATCATATAAAAAACTAAATTTTGTGGTAGCATTGCGCCCTTTCTAAATACCATAACTTTTGTTTTAGTACAATTTACTTTCAATCTCCATTCTTTACAATAGCTAGATAGTATATTAAGTCCATTTTGTAACTCTGCTGCAGTGTTAGCAAACAAAACTATATCATCTGCATATAACAGCATAAACATCTTAAACATATTAATATCTAAACCTTCAAAGCCACTATATATGATTGCATCTTCTATATCATTTAAATACATAGAAAACAACAATGGAGAGAGGCATTCCCCTTGCCGAACGCCAAGTATACACAAAGAAGACAGACAACTGTATGTTATTCTATGAAGACAAACTCAAAAGTAATTTTAATTAAATGTTAACGACAACAAACTTGCCATGCTCCCAAACCGTGCACACACCCGATATAAAACCATCACATGTATCAGTACATATAACATTAATAAGCATCTTGAACAAGCTGATAACGTTTGATGTCATACAGCTAATTGTTTGTCACGTGACTACTAGTGTATTAACACACAGAACTTTGCATACGGGGGCGCCCAATGGAACAGCCTGTAAATATAGCAGCCTGATTACTTTGATCTCTAAGATAATATATGGTGCCCCAACAATAGCGTAAACAAAGGGGTTATTGTCGTGTTATATTCGAAATAGTAAATAAATACCTGTATTTTATCGGTGAATAAAATACAGTTAGTTGTTCGGATGCGAGTAATTAAATCACTCGTGCCGAGTAGTTAAATCACGAGTGCGTTAGCACGAGTGATTTAATTACTACGCATCCGAACTCCTAACTGTATTTTAATCACCGATAAAACACAGGTAGATATGTATAATGTATATGAAAGACTGATCATGTCGTGCTAGAATAATGTTTTAAACTGTACCGGTCGTGACGTCAACGTCATGAGGTCAATTTGCGCGAACGTCTCACTGACGTTTACGCTCCATTAAAATGAGTTGAAAACCGGTGTTTGCCTTAAAAAAATTGTTCTCGATGCAATAAATCAGTCATTGGGTTTGTTACTGACCCCCTACAGAAATATGTGGTGTCAGTCAGATATACAGAGGGACTCGGCTATTTTCTCGCCCCTTGAAAATCTTACTGCCCCTAAATATTTCCGTAGGGGGTCAGTAACACACCCAATAACTAATAATATGTGGATCCTTCTGAGATCGTTATGCGCGAAAAAGGTATGCATACACATATGTATGAAATGTATTTAGTGGCAGAATAAAGACAGAGAAAACAATCTATTTAAAGGGACATATGTCCATCTGTCAATTGTTAATCAAGCTTTAACATTAACATCTTGATTTATTTATCCACTATCATTTTGCTCTAAACATGCTTGCAATTTTTAAATTTTAAATTTAAATAAAATGTTAAGATTTTAATTTTGTTTCGTACATTAGGTTTAATATATTCTTTGGGCTATATAATCAATAGTTTTAATAAGCAAACACACTTTATTATTTTGAACTATTCTAATAATTAAAACAAGTAACAGGACGTTGGCACGTGTCCCTTTAAGCACAGTTTCGTTTGTCAAAGTATTACAACTGTTGCCTGGCTAATCCTTCAATATCGGGAAACGAAGCAGATTAATTGATCAATCAGATACATCTGTTGCAATTTGTTTTGGATCAGTAATTTGTTTTTTTTTGCATATTATCCCTATTTAAATATAAAAAAACGTTATTATTTCCTTGTAAATTAAATTAAAATTGATATGTCCGATTTAATAGGAAAATTACATAAAACACTATGAAATAAGATATAAAAGCTTGCTTTTTTATTTTTTAAAACAGTAAATACGCATGTCACAAGTAATTATAGACCGGTTTTATCAGAGATGCAATCGGCCGACCGTTGTAACACGTGTATGCGAGAATGATTTAAATATCAATAACTCGTATTTGTATATGCAGTTATGACAAACTTGTTAACCATATAGTGAAAAGGCACTTGTTTTTGTTTTGTGAAGTCTTACCCCAGCACCAGTCTTTTATATATAAAAACCCTGCCTAGCACACTTGCAACATGCCAAAAATGTACTTAGAGGTAGATCCCAGTCTGTATTACCACACTGAACATTTTGCTGTCATGAAGTCATACGGCCGTCAGTGACGCCATAGTGAAACTTATTTTGTTATCGCTGTATTTCCTGCAATTATAAATATATATTCGAGCGTATTTCCTAGTTGTTCAAGAGCGTCACAGTTTTACAGAACATGTATTGTAGAGTTCAGAGTGTAATTGTGCAGTATCATAATATGTGGTCAAGATGATGACCATGATTGACGTCACAAGTAAAAATGTCATGTTTTTCTCTGTGAGACGTCACTTTTATTGCTAAATAAATAGGTGTCCTTTTCTTCTTAATCGTTGTATGTTGTGACATCATAACGTCTTCCAATATTCGTTCTAAATGACCTTAATCTATTTAAAAAAATCAGGTAAAGCTAAGCGATAGGTGTAAAATCAATAAAGACATTTATAACATATAGTAATGTTTTAACAAGAACGTATGTACCATTTACAAGAATTTCGATTTATTTAAAAAAGAAAAATATATGTCAACATTGATAGTGATAACGATTTCCGTTGAATCCAAAATGACGTCAGAATTTAAAAAATGGATGAAGACGTATACAATTTGACTACTGGTAGAACTTCTGATTTCAACTACGAATGAACATGTTAAAGACGGCGTCATCAATGACGTCACAGTGACATGCGAAATGACAGAAGATTAAACTATTAACATATCCTTAAAAAGCAAACGATTGCAATTCACACGCAATCAAGTCCTTTTCTTATTCTAGCCAATCTGCAAAAGTCAGTTTATGACGTCATCAATTTACGTCACTTACCAAATTCTGCAACAATTTGTTAACATATTTATAGAACTCCTGAAAGAAGAGGCTTGTGATTAGCATATTTAGGTAAAGGTCATATAACAAGATCAATGTCAAATTGATGTCAAGTCCAGCTTATAAAGACTGTTTGATCACATTTTGATCTCAATCTGTATAGTTTAGACTGCTCCATGGTGAATTAAAAAACAAAATGAATATACAGGTGAGGGCTTCATGATCATTTTTGACCTTTTGAGAATTATAAACAATTGAAGCTGACTATGCCGCCTTCTATAAGGAATATTAATGACAAAATCATAATTACAAACTCATTTTACACGATCAATAATATGCTTATAAGATGAATTGTTAGGTATGTATAGTTCTTGTTGTTCTTTATATTTAGAATTATGCACGCGTCTCAGCTAACTTTGCTAATCGGCGATCGACAGCTGGATAGTGGTTTATCCGCTAAGGAATGGTGCACCGACTGGCTGTTTATTCAATATATCTTATATCAATATTACATTGTAATATATATATATATTGAAATAAGATTATTTTTTTTAATTCAATCAATGAATGTCTTGGTATAAACAAATAAGTCAGGATTAATTTATATCAATCGTTTTATTCATATCAGTAAATCCATATCGAATGATATCTGTCTGGAAATTAAACATAACATAATTAAGTGTGTATGGCAGAGGTGCAACGACTTATCCATAGCTGTTATATTTAATAATGCTCTTAGAGGGTTCTTTGATAGCTAATGTTAAGTATAACCTAAAACAACAACATAAAATATCGAATTTATAATATCAACATTATTTTTAAATCAGGGTATGTCGTGATCAAAAGTCCGAAACATTGATGTTAAGCCACATTTGTCAGGAATTCTATCTTAATACCAAATACTGAAATAAATAGTATATAGTTGAGTTTAGTCAGAGCCTAACAAAGTAGACACGATGCGGAACTTACTTGTGTGTGACCCGTGCTATGTTATCACAGCGTATGGAGGAATTCAGCACATTGAACAAAGTGAAAAACATGCTATTTTTGGAAATTATTTACAAGCTCCACAACAGTCATGCTTAAAGTCACGTTTATTCTGTATTAAATTCACGTTGGCTCTTTAAACTAATTTATGTCCATGAAAAAAATGATTCCATTTTTCAACAGCTCATATAATTCATTACAAATGCATATATTGAAATATGTCAACATTCGATCTCATACACTCATACGAATGCCAAAGTCGCATCTTATACATTCATACTCATGTCAAAGTCGCATCTCATAAACGCATACTTCCCAAAGAAATAGTCCTAACAAACTTTCTATTAATGACAAAACACATACCATTTTAACTGCAGGTTAAATGTAATTTTTAAAATGAAAAATCAACCTTAAAAAAAACACATGCAAATAAAAACTTTGGACATTTTTATCAGTTCCAGTAATTGATAAATACGATCAGTATCAATAAAGACCACACGAACAGTATCAGAACGTATATTATGCCATCAAATACAGACAGGGTTATTATAACTCATACAACAGCATTTCCTAGATGCACAGTAACAAAACGTGTGTCGTATTTTACATCGTTTCTTGTAAATATACTCTAGTACATGGAGTTAGCTTCCTGCATGTTTAAACCCTTCAGATGTCGGAGAATGAGCAAAGTATTTGTTATTTCTTGCAGTGTGCATAATAGGTAGGGCCTTGTGTTAAAGACAACAGCATATAAAATGAAGAAGACAGTTGTGAAGACGACGGAGAAGGTGAAGCCGTCTGGGGAGACGGTAAAGTCAAAAGAGAAGAAGACGGTGGAGAAGTCACCAGAGGGGACAAAGACGAAGACAACGACGGAGACGAAGACGGTGAAGAAGAAAGCGACAGAGTAGGGACAGAGAACACCTACGTGAACATGTAAGATTTATCAGGAAAAGTTTGCACTAGACTTGATTTTTTAAAAAGTTGGAGTTTATGAAAAATAAAATTGGATCGCTTTTTTAACGTACAAATTCCGACACGATGTTTCAAAATCAAAACGAACAATGGCTTGTGTGGACACAATAACATCTGAAACGTACTAAATACAAATTTAATGTTGATTGAAACCATGAACGTATGTGTTGATCGCTAAAGGCGTGCTAGAATAGTGTTAAACCGCGTCAACAAATCAGAAACAATGATTCAAAGTAGAAAATCGCTTAAGCCGGTGTTGCACATTTCACATTACCTCTCATGAACAGACTCAATAAAACCGAGTCTGCTGCTTCTATCTCTTGTTTGTCTTTGTTGCTTCCAAGAGATACCCTTTTCAGTATTTATTATTAGAAAACTATCGCACTTCCCCGGATGACAGCCCTAAAAGAATATATATTAAAACAATAAACTTTACAAGCAAACACCACCACACACCAGTAGAAGTGGTACAATGGCATACTTTTGGTGTATGGCGTTTATTTTAAAATATTTGTTTTTTCACGATTAGAATACAGTTTACATCATGCTATATACATACGGTGTATATACATCATAATATATACATACGGTATACACTACTATTCAATTATACTCATGATTTAGAAACAGACTAGAAGCTTTTACAAATCAGTCTCCCATAGACAATGTATATTTTCAAGTGTGTAAAATTGTTTTGTATTAAAATGTGAATACGGACGAATAGAGCCAGAATGGATTCATCTATAGGTTTTCCAAAATCATGATACATATATATATATTCATTTTAATCAGCTTGCACCATATAAAAAGAAAGAAGTATGGGGTCACTTTTATATCTACTTTTAAAGTTCACTGCCAAAAGAGAGTAAAATAATGTCGTTAGTATAAACGTTGTTTATCTCGGTTTTCTGAGAAATGAGCTATGGAAAATTACTAGTTTGATCTAGTTTTTTCGTTTAAACGTATACTTGCTTATTGATTTATTGATGTTCTGATTTATTTTCAGATTTGATTTCGTTATTACCAAAGAGAGGCAACATTATACAATCCAGCAAGCATTGCCAATTGACAATAATTGTATCCAGAATGTGTATTGCATCTCAAATGATTTTTATTAAAAAAAGAAAAAATGAATCAATTGAAATATTTCGTGTTTTGCTTCTAAGTTTTACCCTTTTCAAGAATATATATCTGTGATTTATTCTAAATGATCATTTGTTCGAATAATGTGTGTGGGCGAATCCGTTTAATATTCACACTTTTTATTTGCTCAGACAATGTGTGTGGCTGTCTTAAATACACATGATTATTCTATTTTTAATAAATAATTTGAATCGATTGACATAACTAATGTTTTATTATAAAATGTTTTCTTTTCTTCAAGAATATATATGTTTATCTCACCTGAATGATGTTCATTACAAAATAAGACTATACAAATCTAGCCTGAGTATCCGATGAAGATCGGGAATTTCAACACGAGGTATAATTGTTTTTATCAGAACCGAGGCTCTGCCGAGATACCGATTAAAACAGTTATACCGAGGGTTGGAATTTCCTTATCTGAACCAGATTCCTTTTCTTGCATATCATTCACATTCTTCGCGTTGACGTCGCCAAATATTAACGTTTTGCATGTTTATTTACACAATGACGTCATTCAGCTGTCCTTGTTTATATCAACGCCCGAATTTTATCTTTCCCCATGTGTAAGATCAGGTAAACGCCCGACTTTTATCTTTCCCCATGTGTAAGATCAGGCTTTCCATCACCCATGTAAAATGCGGATAACCTTATGCGGTATGCAAGAATAAACTAATACTTACAACGGGTTAATATACCCGAATGATGTTCATTACAAAATAAGACTAAAAGTAGTTCTTACAACGGATTAATGATAACAGTCAGTGTGGTATTATTTCATATATAACAGTAGATATGAAAGTCGAACAGGGAATGTAGCATTCGTTGACCACAGTCAACCAAAATATGTACAAAAGCAAACTAGAAGCTTTTACGAATTAGTCTCCCATAGCCAATGTATATGAATAAAAGGCAAGATATAACAACACAAACATAAAAGGTTGACAATAGGACTACCGCCTTAGAACGGCCAGTGTTGAAAATGCTGCAGGGAGTTTAAACCAGATTACCAGGTCGTAATTCGTCACTTCGACACTTGCACTCTAAAAAGAATAAAATGTCAAATGGAAAACAAAAAAACCCAGCTTTCGTTTAATATTGTTAAGTTGTTAATTATTGACTGGCGAATAGACAAGTTGATATTTTGTAAACAATTATTCAAACACACCTGGTGCGTATAGGTCTGTATTGGTATGTTGCAATGCCTAATACATTCTTTTACGTATGCATGTATGTATGGGGACGTCGCTTCCAGACATATTACGACGGAGTTTACTTGTAGCAGTGAATCCAATGCTCATCTTTATAGTGCTTCCACACTGGAATAACACGTCTTAAGACACGTGACAAGATATCCCCACCCAGGCATATTATTCTGACAACAGGCCGACCAGCTCTAGAACTATTCTATATATGCTGAACGTCAATCAATGGCGCTACTAGTACCATTGCTGTGAATGCTTTCCTATGCCCCGGCCGGAGATTGAACTAACGACCATGCAGGGCAGACGCTCTACCATTAAGCCACTGTCGCGTTACTTCAAATAAGGATAGTAAAGCGGGATCTGTCTCATAAACCTATTCATACGGATGGCGTACAGTACTGGTTCTACACAGGAGGTATGGTGTGGTCTGCATCTACCACAAAAAGATCGACCGTCATATTTTGCCTTACATGTTCTTACAAATGACGAAAACACCATTCAAACAAAAGTGTATAATAAACGCTGGTCTACTTTTAAACAAGTGCTCTAAACAAATGGTACCTCGAAGTATTTGCATAACAGATATATAACGAAACATAATTCACTCTGAACAACTTTATTAAGGCATTAAATAGTTAATGTATGCTAATATCATTAGTTTCACAAAATATATGTAAAAGATATACATGAGAAAACAGGGTCAATTCAATTCAATGTTTGTATTTCCTACACGCAGGAAATTATAAAATACAATAACAATAATTATAATTATAGAAGAACAAAATTATCATCATATGACGTTTACAAACCAAATGAATATTTTTGAAAAGTATGTGAAAATACTAAAGAGATAGAAAGAGAGATAGAAAGAACGAAACAGACATTTACATAATTGCAACATGGTCAGAAACTGTATACCTATACATTCTTACAAACCCAGATATGGTTTGAAGTTATCTTTGACAACACACATTTTTATGGACATGGTTAGCTTTTGTGAAAAGGGAGCAAACCATGTCTCATGTAATCTCGAAACATCGTCAAATATTACTTAAATTTTCTTTATGCTGGCCCACTATGAGACACCGGAAATGACTGATTTATTGGCTCGGTCTAACTGTGCAGCCAACTGTTAATTCACTTACCCAGCATCATCAGACGGGAACTATTTGACAGATCACTTGCTTGATATGACAGACATGGCTTCCCTGCAGTGATACGTCGTATTATTATCTGGATCTGTTTTGGATAAATATGTTTTTGACGACAGCGATGCATTCAAATTGTATTGAGACATATTAAAAACACTATGCGAGTATTTCTATTTTATTTTGTTGTTGTTATAATGTTGATGTTACAACAACAACACAGAATATTGTTGATGCTGATGTTTTAATGAAATAACAAGTATTGTGTGTGAAAATGGATTAATAATAATAATAAGAAGAAGAATAAGAAGAATATAGGAATTAATGACAGTGTAACAGCTTCTCTGACGTGTTCAAAGCCTTTTTAACGATTTTTACATTTTATATAGCTTCGTACAAAGCGCTATATACTTTGTACAAAGGTATATACAAAACGGTTTTTTAACGATTTTGACATTTTATATAGATGTGTACAAAGGCTATATAATTTGTACAAAGGTATATAAAACGCCATTTTAACGATTTTGACAGTGTATATATCTTTGTACAAAGCGCTATATACATCTTACAAAGATATATAAACCGCCATGTTAACGATTTTGATATGTTATATAGATGTGTACAAAGCGCTATATACTTTGTACAAAGGTATATATAACTCCATTTTAACGATTTGACATTTTATATATTTCCTTAAAAAGCCCTATATACTTTGTACAAAGCTAAATACAATGACAAAATCGTTAAAAAGGTGTTCAACACACGTCAGAAAGGCTCCGATTATGCAACAGTTTATATTGCAAAACAAGCAACATATGTTACCCAAGTATAAGCAGCACCTATGACAAGTATTAACCCTTAAGCCGCTCAGCACGACTATAATAGCCTTTGCGTCCATTGTAAACCTTACTCGCAGGCTGATCAGGGTTTACAATGTCCGGCTGCTGATAAGTCATTTCCTCAAAAACACCCATTTGTCACATAAATGGAATGGTCTTAATTCAAAGAAAGAACAGGCCATTATATTTTAATCCTTATAATTTAGTATTTGGAACAAGTGAGTATATGGTGTTTTCTTATGAGTTGAATACAATGGTATACAGTCCACAGATAATGCAAATTAGAAATGTTAGAAAGCATTTGTGGACATACTGTAAGTTTATGCAGAAAACGCCAAACGACCGCTTGCTCATATGTTCAGATGTCACACTTACATAAAAAAAAAAATATTAACACTGATAATTTCAATCCATAAACGCTTCCTTTTTAAGTATTAATTGTTTTCAAATTATATTCAATTCCGAATCTGGGTATAGCTGTGTATTGTTTTCATTTCTGAGAAGGGAATCAACCTGGATAATTTCCTCTTCATCCGGAAATTCTTTCTTCAGCCTCCTTCTGGCGTTGGCAAACCACGTGGACACTTGGGTCATGGTCATTTTAGACAAGATGGCCAGCATTATTTTCTCCGGCTTGGTTGGATAGGGGTTCATTTTGTGCTGCAACAGCCACATTTTCAGAGCGCCCGTGTTGTCTTTGGGTTGTACTTTTCTTCGTACAGCAACTTCTTCCAGCTGGTCACATGTCGGTAACCTGGATAAAACAAAATGAATTCTTTGTTTAAAACTGAAAATGGTGAAATGACGAGTCATTTTCAAATAAAGGGCACAAGCACTGCTATGAAAACGTACATGCACAACATTATATTGACATCAGAAACAAACAAAAAATATCGTGGTTTTTCTATCATTTCTCACCGTTTTAGATTATACATCAGGACATGTATCAAAAATAATGTGACGTCTTAGTTCAATAGATAGATAACTGCATGCATGCGTCGTCGTGATAACCTGTTTCACTGGCATCGAACTGTCACTATAACAATAGACAAAATAGTGACAAAATATTTAGTAAGGTTCTCCCTGGCTAAACATTTGGTAACCACGGTATAGTCATATAAACATATGATCAATTTCTTCCCATTTGAACGGAGGTCGTAAAAAGTCGCCTGGCTACAAGTCTTAAGAGTTGTCACTTATTGGTCTTTTCGGATCATCAAACCTAATGTTTGTGGCTTTACCGCTTAAGCCGGTGCTAGTGGGCATGAGAGGTGTTGCATCTTATATTATCTCTCATGAACAGACTCAATAAAACCGAGTATGTTACTTTTCTCTCTTGTTTATGTTTGTTGTTTCCAAGGGATCCCCTTATCAGTATATATTGACATTCACACTAGCGTTTGATCTTTTGGGATCATCAAATCTTTAAATTAGAATACCGTTTAGGCGGATGCTAGGGGCGTGAGAGGTGTTATACTTTATATTACTTCTCACGAACAGACTCAGTAAAACCCAGTCTGCTATTTTTTCTCTTATTTGTGTGTGTTGCTTCCAATAGACCCTCTTATAATTATTAGTACTACTGTTCCTTGTGATTTATGAATGTTCAAGAGCATACACTCGTACACAACAGAAGTCTGCCTGTCATTGCTACTGTTGTTATTAACATGTTTGTTGTGTTCATGTATGATCATCTGATATTCTAGCAATTGCTTTCATAAGCATGTAATTATGAGTTACTGTTCAGGCCCGTAGCTACACAGATGTAAAATTTGGAATGGTACCAAACAGTGAAGTATGCATTTAAATGGAATATCAAATTAAATAGTCTTGAATATAATTGTCCAACTTAAAACTGAAAATCTGTCTAATACATGTACTAAGTCACATGTTGAAATAAAAAACGAGGGCATGTCGCTAGACCCCGCTAGGAAGGGGTTTGCTTTGCCGCGGTTACATTTCAGGGCTGGCTACGAGCTAAACTTATCATATAATTCATAATATGCAGTCCAATAATTTACACTTACCAATTAGAATAAATATCACTGTCCCATGTTTAGCTCATTCACAAGGGTCCGTATTTATAAAGCTTCTTAGCAGTATCAAGTCAAATTGTATCAATTTTTTAAACACGATTTTCTATTGTATTTTTGGCATCTTCTTATAATTGTAATAATGCTATGGATTAATAAAACACACAACTAACCAATGTATCATAAAATAGATGCTCTGTAGTGTCGCTGGGAGGTTAACAAGGATATTTGAAAATATGCACAAAAAAACTAAATTTTTGACTTAAGTAATATTTTCTACTTAAGATGCTTTATGAATACGGGCCCAATTATACTAAATCCCGTTGTTCAATAGTTAACCCTTAACCCGTTACATATATATAATGGACTGTTCTTTCTTTGAATTAAGACCATTCCATTTATTCGACAAAGCGTTACTCGTAGGTTGATCTGTGTTTACAATAGTCACAAAGGCTATTATAGTCGTGCTTAGCGGGTTAAGGGTTAAGCAATAAAACAAATGACTAACCGGTTAGAATAAATTCCGAATCCTGGCAATTTGGCTTCTGGTCGTATGAGCCAAACTGGATATTGGGTGTACACTGTTGGAGGGATGAGATCCTTAAACATTAAAAACATATGTATTAAACACTGATGCAGTTTAAAAACAACTACATAAAACTCTGGTTTATTTTTAAAACATTTTTATAAAACACTGGTACATTTTTAAAACATTTTTATAAAACAATGGTATAGGTTTATAACATCGTTATAAATCACTGATGTTTTTAAAACCTATTTATTAAACAACTTTACACTGTACAGTTTTATAAAAATATATATACATTTTAAAATATATTTGTAAAACACTGGGACAGTTTTAAAATATCTATAAAACACTGGTACAGCTTTAAAACATCGTTGTAAAACATTGGTACAGCTTTAAAAACTTCTGCTTAAAACGCCGGTACATTTTACAAACATGTGTATAAAACACTGATACAGTTTTAAAAAATCCGTGTTAAACGTTGGTGCAGTTTTAAAAAACATCTTTATAAAACACTGATATAGTTTTAAAACATCTTTATAAAACACTGGTACAGTTTTAAAACATATAAATAAAACACTGGTCCAGTTTTGATGAAAAGAATGAGATTCGTGAACAATAGTCTTAATTAAAAATAAATGGTTCATTATAATTATAATATTATTGAAGGGATGAACTCCTAGAACATTTAAAATAAATATTAACAAATTGAAATGAAACTTTAAGTCTACTTTATTAATTCCGTTCATTACCAATGCAAATATCTAAACAGGTAAATATCTGAACAGGTAATTCATTTTGTGTTACCCCTAAGTGTGCTTGTAGTATGGTCGGTGCCTTTGCCTTTGATGAATGCAAAGCATTAAATCATTTAATTCGTGATAAACAAAGGGGCGGTACTTTGCAATATTCGAACTTCCGATAATTGGAATTTAGGTGCGGACAGGGTCGCCGAGTGCACCGTACTACAAAACAGATAAGAGTCTGACTCAGCTCGTTCGTTATTTAAAAAAAAAGAATGCTGAGACCAGACTATATCTATTACTTAGCATATTATTAATAATATATTTGTGGGTTTTGTAATGCAATTGATCAGGAAAACTATGCAAAATAAAACAATAAAATTTAAAAAATAAAAATAGTGTTTACTTTCTAAACCAGATTGACCTTTAAATGGGGTACATCGGACTTTTTATTTAGACAATCTACAATTTTAAAAATGTTCCACATCATGATAAAAATGTCAAATCAATCAAAATATGGTGCTAGCGTCGTGTTGTTTGATTCTAAACTTAATTTGAATTCACCATATATTTTGAATAGAGTCGGAAGTAAACATCTTAAATTAACCCTGGTGCGTAACCTAGGATAGCACATATTGTTGATGCGGAATGAATTTCCTTAAAAATAAGGGATCATTTGTAGGCGCTTCCATTATGTTTAAGCTCTTAAAATATCAGTATTTGTCAAATTTAAAACGGACCCCTTGACCCCATGAACAGTCTGATGTAACCCTTTTAAACAATACAAACTATACTATACTATTTCAAAACAAAATACAGATTGTATAAGTATAACTACTTACCAATATCCCATTGCTGCTGTAACTTCTCTTATTAAATCGACTAATTTCTCTCCGATGTTTTAAGCAGTACAACTGGGAGTCGCAACTGCAGTCTGTATATTTTGCAGGGCGATCGTAGTCCATCGTCTAAATGAAAAAAAATAAGTATTACTGTTTATCTAAAATAATCTTAACTGCACTGCACACAAGCGACTTTACTTCTAAAATGTAGGCACATTCACGATAAGACTGAAGCGACAAAAACAACAGTCGCCATTAATATTGATATAATAAACGGTGTTCACACAGGGTTCTATTCCATCCCATTTCCCCAGTCACGGTTATAAATAATAGTTGCCGTTTTCCTAATTTATCAAATATCTTCTTCTTTTGATTTTAATAAATCACAACTTTCCAAATTATTTTGATCCAATTCTTTCCCGTTCTTATTTTTTCTTGCAATCTTACTCATTTTGTTTTACAAGTTCCTATTAAATGTGTTTTATCTACTGTTTTTCACTTCCCGAATTGTCAAATGTAGCCTATTTTAACCCGTTGTTATGAACTTCCCCAAAAACTCTGTGCCATCCAGGTCTTCAATGTCCCATACAATATGGTATGATGGATGACTTTTCACTTAATCTTATTGCCACGCAGTCATTCCACCACATGAAGTCTAAAAATGTTTATTTTATGGAAATTACGGCGTCAGAGCCCCAACTACGACAACGGTATTAACGTTAATTGATGTGGATAAAACTGTGGCATCGCTAGGTGATTCCCTATCACTAATTGCTGATGGGCAGGACATCCCACTGTCCTTCTGTCACAGTCCATAATCAATTAGCAACACAAAATAATTGACAATGTCAACCCAACCCAACAAAAAAATACTGTTTAATACATCGAAATCAACGGGTATAAAGTAATGAAAAGGTAAATAAACGAGAAGTAATATAAGAAGATACGAAAAACATGTTTCTTTTACGTCTTCGTTTCTTATAACAAACATATACGTACATGTTTTAGAAAGGTATCAATATGCATGCTACAGTTTATAGATGTGTGTAATTATCTGTTAAACTGCGTTTGTAAAATTATTTTTCTTTGTTTTCATTGTAAATAATGTTAATAATTCGACGTTTATCTCCACTTTTCTCATCAAAAGTTCTAAATGTTATTTTCTCACAGGTAGCGCATTGTGTCAGAGCTTTAGCAGGTATGTTTAAATTGTCAAATATACAAACTGTACAAAGGTTATTTCATATATACAGATAGACAAAAGACTGGGCTCGACCTAGATTTAAACGTAAAGGTAAGAAGGGAAATGAAGCATCACATAATGCAGTCAACCAAAAACACGCATTCAAAAACAAACAAGAATTACAAGGAAACAAAAATAGAAGCAAAACAAGCAAGAATTACAAGGAAACAAATAGAAGCAAAACAGCAAAACAAACAAGAATTACAAGGAAACAAACCGAAGCAAAACTAAACAAGAATTACAAGGAAACAAACCGAAGCGAAACAAACAAGAATTTCAAGGAAACAAATAGAACCAAAACTAACAAGAATTACAAGGAAACAAACAGAAGCAAAACAAACAAGAATTACAAGTAAACAAATAGAAGCAAAACAAACAAGAATTACAAGTAAACAAATAGAAGCAAAACTAACAAGAATTACAAGTAAACAAACAGAAGCAAAACAAACAAGAATTACAAGTAAACAAATAGAAGCAAAACTAACAAGAATTAAAAGTAAACAAAAAGAAGCAAAACTAACAAGAATTACAAGGAAACAAATAGAAGCAAAACAAATAAGAATTTCAAAAAAAAACAAATAGAAGCAAAAAACAAGAATTACAGCAAAACAAACAAGAATTATAGCAAAAAGCAAAAACAAACAAGAATTACAACAAAACAAACACGAATTACAAGGAAACAAATAGAAGAAAAACAAACAAGAATTACAAGGAAACAAATAGAAGCAAAACAAAAAGAATTACAAGGCAAGGAAACAAACCGAAGCAAAACTAAACAAGAATTACAAGGAAACAAACCGAAGCGAAACGAACAAGAATTTCAAGGAAACAAATAGAACCAAAACTAACAAGAATTACAAGGAAACAAACAGAAGCAAAACAAACAAGAATTACAGCAAAACAAACACGAATTACAAGGAAACAAATAGAAGAAAAACAAACAAGAATTACAAGGAAACAAATAGAAGCAAAACAAAACGAATTACAAGGCAAGTAAACAAACCGAAGCAAAACTAAACAAGAATTACAAGGAAACAAACCGAAGCGAAACAAACAAAAAATTCAAGGAAACAAATAGAACCAAAACTAACAAGAATTACAAGGAAACAAATAGAACCAAAACTAACAAGAATTACAAGGAAACAAACAGAAGCAAAACAAACAAGAATTACAAGTAAACAAATAGAAGCAAAACTAACAAGAATTACAAGTAAACAAAAAGAAGCAAAACTAACAAGAATTACAAGGAAACAAATAGAAGCAAAACAAATAAGAATTTCAAAAAAAACAAATAGAAGCAAAAAACAAGAATTACAGCAAAACAAACAAGAATTACAGCAAAAAGCAAAACAAACAAGAATTACAGCAAAACAAACAAGAATTACAAGGAAACAAATGGAAGCAAAATATGCGACACCACAAGCATAAAAGGGTTGTTGGCAAAAATGGTACCGCCTTGAAACGGTCAATGGCAAAACGGCCCCTTGGCAGTTTAATCAAATTTTAGACTAAGTGTAGCAACAATCCTCACATTTACAATATTTTCATCTAACTTCAACGGAACAGTGTAAATAAGGAAATCCCCGCCAGATTACACCCTTAAACAAACTAGGTAGCATTAATACGCAATACAGTAAAATGCAAAGATGATCATGTATATATCAAAATTAAAAAGAAACCGCAGAGAAAGCCTCAAAGTAAGTACTCATTGACTTGGCAGAATCCTGAACAACTTGACAATAAACTGTTTAGATCACGACAAGACAAGATTTAAGACAAACATTAAACTTGGCTTAACTTTAAAGGATTTATGTAGACTTTATCATAGGATCCAAACTCTAGGTAACGGAATTTATTCGGTGATTTAAATTAAAACAGTGAAATATAATGCCAAATTACGAGAAATAAGTCAATCCGTATGAATTTGAAGATTTTTGGCAGAGGTGGCAAGCACCAAAACAGCGTTGACTTGTAAATAAAACCTTCATATCTGCGTGTAGTACATTTGGACATTCCTAATAAAGATGGTAAACACAATAAAAACACGTTTTACGGACAAACATGATCATCTAATATGGGGAGCTTTACGATACTAAATGAAAGAATGTAATAAATACTGAAAATAGGATCCCTTGGAAGCAACAAACACAAACAAGAGGGAAAAGTAGCAGACTCGGTTTTAGTGTGTCTATTCATATAAGTTAACATATGCACTTAAATTAGAAATAGTCCGCATATGGTTGAACCATTTATAGTACACTATATGATGTTAGAAGTGTATTTATGTAAAATACTCCACCGGATGTAAACAAATTTAACTTTGCCAATATATTAAATGCGTTCATAATGTTGTATTTTAACTTTTTTTAAACAATACTATCTCATAAGTAGTTAACAATTTCAGCTGCAGTTGATAAATTGTATTAGTGCATTAGTCTAGATTATCTTTCTTCTAAACAAATTCGAAGCCGCCATTTTACCGAAATACTAATATAATTTTAGTCTAGATCATCTAAGACGCTTGCTTGTTTTCAAGAAAAACGTCTAGAACAGTCCTCCTGAACAAAGTTTGATTTTTGCCGATACACTGGTATCGTTTCTGATTGACTGAGACAGGAACACCTTCCAAGATATACAGAAAGGCAGATTAATAATAAACAAAGATAAACAAAGAAGTAAACTTCATTATTATATCGACAAACTCAATGCGGATGGTCAGAAATACTTTAATAAAAAAGTAATAATTACGGTCACATTCTTCCAGTTTCAAATTTGTTTCTGCACAAACGGTCAAGGCGTTTGTATTTACAATCAAGCGTCGAAGATGATCAAGACTAGTATAATTTCTGACTGGCTGGTACAGACACACCACACAGAAGGACAAAAGACAATTTATAAATTAGTAAATATATTCAGTTGAAAACTGCATCATTATATCGACGAACTAAATGTGGATGGGGAATAATACTAAAATGAAAAAAATAAAAAAGTATATCTGACATGTAGTTCGGGCGTCAATTTTTTTCGTCATAAATGGTCGACTTTTGTATTTAAATTCAAGCGTCGAAGGTATCAAGACATGAATTCAAATGTTGTTCCCTAGTTGTTAGCATTTCAACAATTTGCAGCTTCAATACCACGTTGATTAATTTGTTCAGAAGTTCACAGCTTTAAACATGTGTTCATAGTATATAGGGAAAACAGGCTACCAATTCATGAGGCATTAACGAAGAACACATATACTTACAAATATTAGAGAGTGCTGTCCCTTTTAAAGTACCAGGATGGTTTAGTGATGTTTGATCAGTTTAGCCCTCGAAAAGTAGTGCATTAGAAATAGTCGCAACAAGGAATATAGAAGAACAAGAAGACAACTAATTCCTTTTATGAAAGATAAGCGACGTAATGTATTTATTTTTATACTTAGCAATGAAATAGTGGCTTTAATCAATGAAATTAAAGTTATATTCCTGTTGTATAATGTTCATCAAAGACTCCAGTAATGATCTACGGACAATCAATTAGTTACAGTACCAAGCCTGGCCTATTTAGTATGGGGCCACACAGGTATCTTGGAGGGATATATACACTGTACATTGCATGCAAAGGGCATTCTTAATCTTGTCTCTGTCTAGGATAGATGTCTTCATTAAACTGGTAGTGTTCCCGAACTGAGTCTTGTTTATTAATATTGTCACACATTCAGCTAACAATATAACATGGTGGCAGCGGTGAAGTGATTAACAGCGACTCTTGCAGTGGATAACTAATGACATGCTGGAGTAAATTTGTGACAGTGTTGCTGTTTTTTCTGAGAAGTATTGGAGAACTTGTGATAGTTAATATGGCGGCTTTTAATTTTGCAAATCCAGACACGTTTGACTTTGCTAAACCAGAAGCATGGGAAAAATGGTTTAAGCGATTTGAAAGGTTCAGGTCGTCGTCGGGTTTGGAAGAGAAGTCAGCGGAAATGCAAATAAATACATTATTGTATTCAATGGGCAGCGAGTCTGAGGACATATTAGCGTCATTTGGACTGTCAGATGAGGAACAAAAGGTTTACAAAACTGTCATGGATAGACTAAACAAGTACTTTATTCCAAAGCGGAATGTAATTTTCGAGCGTGCCAAATTCAATCAGCGGATGCAGCTCGAGGGCGAATGTGTAGAGACTTTTGTTACGAACTTACGCAAATTATCAGAGAATTGCCAGTTTGGAACGTTGCACAATGAAATGATTCGGGATAGGATTGTCGTGGGATTAACAAACCACAGACTGTCGGAAAAACTGCAATTAGACGCTGAGAGACGCTGAGCTAACATTAGAAAAAGCTATTACAGTAGCCAGGCAGAGCGAGGCCGTGAAATCGCAGCAGTCTGTCATACGGGGTACAAACTCACAACATGTAAATACGGACGTAAATACGGACAGTATTAAAACAAACCAACGTGTTTGGAATAAGCAAAAGTCGCGACAGCCGTCGAAGACTTCCGGAAAGATTGCGGGTTGTGAACGGTGTGGAAATAGGCAGGCACACTCTAGAGACAAATGTCCTGCCATAGATGCCAGGTGCTTCAAGTGCGACCGTAAAGGCCATTTTCAGACGTGTTGCAAGTCGGATGTTGGGGAAATTCTGACACAACAGCAAGATCTCGGGGGACCACCAGAGGAGTACTTTCTTGGGAATCTCAATGCTGCAAAGTCATGCAAGCCATGGAAGACATCCCTTACACTGGACAAAAATCACAAAATGGTGTTCAAAATTGATTCAGGGGCGGATGTGACCGTGATTTCAGACAAACAGTTCAATACTTTTATAGGAATTAAGCTGGCGAAAACTGACAAAAAACTGTGCGGTGCAGGAAATTCTCAGCTAAACGTGTTAGGAAAGTTTGAATGTTTATTGGAATCAAATGATGCATTTAGTGTTCAGGACATATATGTAGTGCATGGTCTTAAGGAAGCACTTCTTGGTCGACCTGCGATTATGGGACTAGGAATTATCAAAGAGGTAAACATATCTTCTCTTGACGCGGAATCCGAACATTATCGCGATGAATTTCCGAAATTATTTAATGGGTTAGGAAAGACAAACTGGGAGTACAAAATTTCGCTTGATCAAAATTCCCAGCCGTACTCGCTGTTCACCCCGCGTAGGATTCCCATTCCTCTCATGGATAAGGTTAAGGCTGAACTTGATAGAATGCTAAAGCTAGGGGTAATCTCAAAAGTAAATGAGCCCACTGAGTGGTGTGCACCTATGGTTGTGGCACCAAAGGCCAATGGCCAAATAAGGATATGTGTAGACCTATCTAAACTTAATGAGTCAGTTAAACGTGAAAAGTTTCAAATGCCATCCGTAGATGAGTCACTGTCAAAGTTAGCAGGGGGTCAATATTTCTCAAAAATCGATGCCTCAAGTGGGTTTTGGCAAATCAACCTTGCTGAAGAGAGTCGTCATCTCACCTGTTTCATAACACCCTTTGGTAGATTCTGTTTTAACCGCCTTCCTTTCGGAATTAATTCGGCACCGGAATTTTACCAAAAGAAAATGTCAGAATTGCTGGAGGGTCTCCCAGGGGTAGTTTGCCAAATGGATGATGTTCTTGTATTTGGAGCAACAAAGCTTGAACATGACACTAGGCTTCGCATAGTGCTACAGATCATTGAGACAGCAGGTCTCACACTAAATGACAAGTGCGAGTTCTGTAAGCCCTCCCTTAGGTTCCTAGATCATATAGTAGGCCAGGGTACAACTGAGGCCGATCCCTTGAAAGTAAAGGCAATCGTAGACCTGCCAAGACCGGAAAATGTTTCCGACATCAAAAGATTCTTAGGCATGGTAAATCAACTGGCTAAGTTTTCACCAAATATGGCAGACATGACAAAACCACTCCGTGATCTCCTTAAAGCAAAAAGTGCATGGGCCTGGGGACCAGCACAAGAAACTGCTTTTAAGAAAATTAAGACTGACTTGATTTCGCCCGCAGTCCTAGCACAATACGATCCCGGGAAAGAAATATTAGTTTCAGCTGATAGTTCGTCCTATGGGTTAGGGTGCGTAATTCGCCAAAAACACAGTGAAATCTGGAAGCCGGTGGGTGGCATATGCATCTCGTTCTCTGACAGAAACAGAGCAGAGATATGCACAAATAGAAAAAGAATGTCTTGGATTAACATGGGTCTGTGAAAGATTTGCAATTTTTTTAATAGGAGTCCCATTTCATATGGAAACAGATCATAAACCCCTGGTTCCTCTGTTAAGCACCAAGAATTTAACAGAACTACCTCCCAGAATACAGAGATTTCGAATGAGACTTATGAGATTTCAATACTCAATTAGCTAAACTGATCATAGCTTTTCTAGAGCACCCCTGTCTACCCCATGCGGTTCAGATAATGAGGCCAGTTTAGAAATAGACGCTTATGTAAAGGCAGTCATAGAAAGTTTACCAGCCTCTCCTAACCGACTGGAACAAATTAAGTCACATTACAAGCAGGATGAAGTTTGTAGCAACCTTATATCATTTTGCAATAAGGCATGGCCAGACAAATCAGCACTTAATGATAGGATGAAACCATACTGGTCATACAGGGGTGAAATCACATTTCAAAAGGGGTTACTCTTGAAAGGGGATCGGCTGATTATTCCTGAGATCATGCAGTCAGAAATGCTTGAAAGAATTCATGAGGGTCACCAGGGAATTTCAAAATGTAGGGAGCGAGCAAAATCTTCAATATGGTGGATAGGTCTCAGTTCCGCACTGGAAACATTGGTCAAATCCTGTCAAAAATGCATTGAGCTTACTAATGATCATGCAGAGCCAATGATGTCATTTGATTTCTCTTGTCGACCTTGGCAACGAGTAGCAACAGATTTATTCGAGCTAAAAGGCCAGACAGATTGTAGACTACTTTTCTAGGTATATTGAAATTGCCAAGCTTAGCAGTTTAGGCTCAACCACAGTCTTCACTGATCAGTCACGTGAAGTCTATATTTGCGCGGCATGGAATACCAGAAATTGTATTTTCGGACAATGGCAGTTGTTATAATTCAGCTGCATGCAAACAGTTTGCCTCATGTTACGGTTTCAAACGTATAACCAGTTCTCCAAGGTATGCACAAAGCAATGGACTCCTGGAACGTTCGGTGCAAACAATTAAAAATATGCTTAAAAAGGCCGATGATGCATATTTGGTGCTCCTAGCTTACAGAACAACGGCACTGCATAACGGATTTAGTCCTAGCGAATTGCTGATGGGTCGTAAGTTGCAATCTGTCATTCCAGTAAGACCTGTGGTTTTGGCTCCGAAATGGCCAAATATCATTAAGGTTAAGCAGTTTGAATCGCGGAATAAAACTGATCAAAAGAAAAGATATGATTCGCGTCATCGCGCACGGAATCTGCCCGATCTAATGAATAAAGCACGAGTGTGGAACAAAGACCAGAAAAAATCTGGCATTATTCAATCGAAATGCGAACAACCGCGGTCTAATACTATCAAAACATATGAGGGGGTCATTCGTAGAAATAGAAGGCATTTGGTACTTATTCCTTCAAAGGAACGCGCTTTAAATGATAATTTGCAGAACGATTAAGAGTGCCCTGAGACAGTTTCTCTAAATAATGACAGGCCAGAAGGGGATGAACAAAGCAATAAATGCTATATAACGAGGTCAGGCCGTTTGTCAAAACCACCTGACAGATTGGGACATATAGACAACTGTGAAATCAGATACTGATTATTCTCTTCAAGTGATAAGCATCTTAATTACAATAACTAATTGTAAATGCTTCTATCTTAGTTAAAGGAGTAAATAATTATCTAGAAAGGGAAGTGTTATATATGTTCATCAAAGACTCCAGTAATGATCTACGGAAAATCAATTAGTTACAGTACCAAGCCTGGCCTATTTAGTATGGGGCCACACAGGTAGCTTGGAGGGATATATTCACTGCACATTGCATGCAGAGGGCATTCTTAATCTTGTCTCTGTCTAGGATAGATGTCTTCATTAAACTCGTAGTGTTCCCGAACTGAGTCTTGTTTATTAATATTGTCACACATTCAGCTAACAATATAACAATTCCAATGTAGGATATAGTTTTTTTTTCTTCACAGCAGGATGTCGGGACTACATTTTAATGTCATTAGCTTGGAAATGGTATAACGAGTCGTAGAACTGTAGTCATAGGAACGATGTCATGTTTCATAGGAACTGTAGTCATAGGAACGGTGTCATGTTTCATAGGAACTGTAGTCATTTAGAGGTGAGTTTGAGATTTCAAAACCGCTTTTTTCCTCAGAAATTTGATGTGATAAATCATGTCATAGGATTGAAGAAAACGAGTCGTAGTTTATTGAAAATGGTCAAGTATTTTTCAAGTTGTGGTCCATTACAAATGGAAATTTCATCATGCGGACACGTTGACGTCAGCCACAAAACACATTTTATTTTCTGCACAAAATGTGATGATAAAGCATAAAATAAATGTTTTTCGTGGTGAATAACAGAAACTATGATTTAATCACAAATTAAGATAACTGTTATATTTCTTTTTTCGGATGGCGGGAGGTGTACAGTACTGGTTCTACCCCGGAAAAGTGGGTGGTCTGCCTCCACCACAAAAAAAGTCGACCGTCAAATATAACCTTATATGTGTTGAAAATGACGTAAAACACCATACAATTTTAATTTTTTTTTTATATATTTCTTATTTGTGAAAATATAAAGTTTCCCCGCTCCTCTATAGTGCCACACGTACGAAATATACGATTATTATGGGATTCTTACCTACATGAATTATATTAAAGGATAAATACGGGATTCATATCTTACATGATTGTTACATACAAATAAGTATAAAAGTCGAACAGGAAATGTAGCTTTCACAGAACACAGTAAACCACAAAAAACGCAAAAAGAAAAACATGAATGGCCATGTTGTTAAGGAATAACGGCATATGACATCACAAACACAACAAGGGTTGACAATAGGGCTACCGCCTTGGAACGGTCAGTGGCAAAAAGGCCGCTGGGGGTTTAAACCAGGTTCTAGGGTGCACCAACCTTCTCGCTTACCCTCTGTCATCCCAATAAAACGGGACAGTGTAAATAAAGAAATCCTTGCCATGAACTATTCTCTAACCAACAAGGCAGCATTAATAAGTAATATAAGTAAAACACAAAGATACTCTTGTCTATATAAGTACAAATATACAACAAAAAAATAGCTTAGAAAGCCACAAGGATGGTACTCAATGACTAGGCAGAAGCCAGAGCAGCAAGAGAATAAACAATTGAGGGCACGACAAGACAAGATTGCAGACAAACATCAAGCCGTCACCGTCCTTTTGGGCTTTAGGTAGACGTCATCATAGGGTCCTCAGCTTGTCCGGTCATCGCATAATTAAAGAGGAAAGCATAGTGGAGAACTATAAATGGGTCCACCACCAAGCATGCAGTGCGTTGCAAAATGATAGGATCATAACCTCTTTTGATATGCGAATCATATAAATATCATATATGTGAATCATATATATGATAAATATTATGTTCATTTAAACTATTTGAAAACGTGTGTTTTAATCGAATCTGTTATGAATGTATTCTTATATGAAACTTATATGAAACTCATATTATAAATAAAATATGAAACGTTTTATATGAGGCTCCTTTTTTAGAAAAATTATATGGAAATCATAGGAGAAGTATATGGGAATCATATGAGACGTATATGGGAATCATAAGAGAAGTGTTTGGGAATCATATGAGAAGTGTATGGGAATCATATGAGAAGTGTATGGGAATCATATGAGAAGTGTATGGGAATCATATGAGAATTGTATGGGAATCATATGAGAAGTGTATGGGAATCTTATGAGAAGTTAATAACACTTACAAGTGTCATACCGCCTGCCGTGGCAGTTGGGGTTTATCACAACTTATTGCATATAAACCTTCGAGGTGAAGCCCGAATGTAGTTCCTATTGTAAAATGTAATCTCTCTGTTTTAGTTGAAAAGGTGCATTATAATTGGGTGGGGGTGGGGGTGGTGGGGAATGAACCATTTCTGAGTGGGTGAGTGGGGTAAAATTGCCCATTTCTATCAGCGATGTTGTAAATAATAGAGTTTTGTCAATGTATTTACATTTTAAAGGTAATTTTGAATATGAACCATATCTCGATATTTTGCCATATAAGTTGCGAATTGTTTTATCAAAACTAAGACTATCGTCGCATTCACTGCGAATTGAAACTGGGCGCTACGCACAGAACAGATTAGAAAGAAACCAACGTTAGTGTAACATTTGTAATTCTAATGACATCGAAGATGAATACCATTTTGTTTTGATTTGTCCTGTATATGATAATATAAGAATAAAATACATTAAAAAGTACTATTATAAACGTCCAAGTGTTTTAAAATGCATAGAGATAATGAAAACACGTAATAAGAAAGAGTTGTTTAATTTATCTTGGTTTATAAAAGAAGCATTTGATTCTCGTAATGATTTATTGTTTAATCAAAACTAGGTTTATCCTCGAATGAAAACTATTATCAATTATTTATTTATGTAAATGCTTTTGTGATAATGAGAACAAAATTGTTTTTTAATTTAATATTTAATTTAATTTGCGTAAGTTAAGGTTCAGCGTCATTTCCACATATTTATTCAGTTATTTAATATTTCAAATTATTCAATAATACAATTTATATGAAACTAGTCTGCAAAATTATGTTTTTGTTGTTTGTTTGTTTTGTTTATTCTGTCACGAATAATGTTTGCATATTGTATATGATGATAAACTTGTTAAGCTTAAATCAATAAAAAAATATCTCTCTGTCTATCCGATTTTGTTGTTGTATATGCAAAAATGTATTAGTGTGTGCCCTACTTTTTCCTCCAATCAGACGGTGAGGAATTTTTAAAAAATGGCGAACTTATTCATGTAAATTTCTAACGATCACCAAGTTCAACCATTTAATCCTTAAGTAATCGCTTACTAAATGGCACGCGCTTGTTTGGACACAAGGAGGCGGATTTAGAAGAAGCGCGAACGTGTTAAGAGGCGTGGTTTCGTAGAACACTAAGTCAGTTAGAGGCTAAGAAGTGAAATTTTAACAATTAAGAAACCCCGGTCTGTCGCTGCGCTCCTTCCCTTAGGGTTTCTTAATTGTTAAAATTTCACTTCATAGCCTCTAACAAATACTTTATAGGTTTTATGATTTTTCAAGTTGAAAGCTATTTTTCTATATGAAACTCCTACTGCTGCATTTTATCCATACTTGATTTTAATAAAGTTGCAGCAAGTCATTATTATGTAACATTTTAACATTGATGTAAATGGGGAAGTAAATAATGGATTCATACATTGTACATTGGTCTTGTTCTTCGTTATATTCATGTATCTTGGCTTGTGGTTGCTATATTATGACTCTAGTACTCCATGCTGATAGCAAGATTCTACCATGTTTGTGAATATCAGGTCAGTTCCTGTTGTATCATTTGTGAACTCTATCTACTGCCAACCAGTTTTATAAGTTGCGTATACTTTGTGCTGGTCTGTAGGCAGTTGTTGTTGAAATCTCCCATTATACATAGTGGAAGATGAAGCTCTAGAGAACATTTCTCAATGTTACATTGTGCTTTGTATATTTTTAAAACATTAGTTTGGTCGGCTGTACACATAAGTATGTTGCAAACCTGCTAAATCTTCATTCCTTTTCGACTTTTATATAAAATTAAAACAATTTTAGAATGTAAACTTCAATTTAACAAGGTCCCTCATATCTGGAATATGAAGCGATTGGGTATTGTGTAAATATACCTTTTAATATTGATCAACATATAAAAGTAGTGGTTTCAAACAGAGCTGAAGCATTGCAGAGGTACACAGGCGTTCCATCTCAGTTTAAACGTCACTGGACACTGTTATTTTTTGTTTATCAAAGTCATCAAGAATGAATAAATTTGATAGTAAACTGATGGAGATGTGTTCTTCTTCCATTTTGGTAATTGTGTGGCAATATTTTACAGTGTCTCCTTGAGATTGGTGTACGATTTGGCGCAAGACAGATGGACAGACATTTGGGTTCTCATAACGTTTACCTCCCATCAGGAAAGTAGCTTGCAACAGGTAGTATGTGAGTCCTAGATCCTTCAATTTCACATGTACATCAATGACGACTTTGAGCTCTTAGTTTGGCAACAATATCTCTATCATCAAACTCAACCCAAATTTCCAATATATTGAATTAATATTGCCAAACGCGTACCTCCATTAACAGTTCCATCTTCTACATCAAGGTTAACTGTTAACTCATTCGGTGTTGACACGTTTAACAAAATTAAAGATAACGAAAACCTGTTTTTCCAAATTGACCTAAATTACATTTCGAATATGAGATCGTCAATTTACAGAGTATTCTTCCGCCGGATAGATTACCATTTGTTGTGGACTCCGGTATAATTTGTCTGCAGCCAAGCAGATAGCCTGGTTTTTCATAATTCGCATCAACATCAAATCGTTAAATATTAGTTCGCCACAATTCCGTCGGATGGAGACTAATTCAAGTGACAGTGTCTATCTTCTTAGCATGTTAAAGACCATAGGAATCTATGGGCACTTGACACAAACGGTTTACTTTGCTTTCTTTTGTTTTTTGTCAGTGTCGTACCATCTGTAAGTTTGGTGTCATCTGTTGTTGAATGTTCTTCCTGATTTGGATCATCATCCAAATTATCTTCCATGTCACTATCTGATAATTCTGCTGAATCGTTTGAGTCGTCAGTATTTCTATGAAATTGCTTAACCTCATGCAGGAATCCAAAATCTGGAAGGCAAATGCCTTTGAGCATAATTGGACGTTTAGTGTAACCCTGAATAACAATGTCAGTCTCGATATTTTCTGCCAGATGATATTTACTCTTCAAGAGGAATTGTCTTCATCTGATGGTAGTGTGTTGATAAAGATCAATTCTCTAGAATCTCTTCGCAGAAGCATCTTTAAAAACATCATCCTGTGCATTGCTTTTGACACGTCTTACGAATTCATTTCCAATTTCTCTGTTTGGAGTTTTAATATGTGTGTGTGCGTTTGCGTGTGCGCGTGCATGTTGTGCGTGTCCGTCTTTGCGTTTACGGATCTCTGACATCTCTGAAAGGCTCTAACACCTGTGCTCTTCTCATCTGGAGGCTGTGGGAAATTGAAGAAGCATACATTATATTGCTTCTTCTTACATATTTGAGAGTGTCTGTGAATCTAGAGCTTGTCTTCACATGCTCCTTATTTGAGTGTGATAATATAAGATGCAATGTATTTCTTCACTTCGTCTATATATACGTGAGGGGATCCAAGCTGCTGGAACTCTATACGATAACATATACTAGTTCAAGTTCCTAAGTACCCACCTAGGAATACGTCGGTAATAGTGTCATTCTTTTGTGTAGTTCATGCTTTATTAGAGATAAGGTTGAACTGCAAAATAATGGGTTTAAATCGTCTGCTCTGATTGCATGGACACATTTTAAAGCCTTCGAGTGTATGTGTTTTCTTAGAAAAAAACACACTTATACAACTGGGTACTTAGCATTGTATTAAGTACTATGTATTAGTGCATCTTTCAGTGTTCCTAATTCTAAAATATGCCAACGTTATTTTGACATCATGTTTTTCTGAATGACCACTATACAAATGCGTTTATGCTAACGCTAAATTATAGTTACTTGAATTTCAAACGATTTTTAATTAAAAGGGAGGTAATTCAGGATTATCTATATTTAATGTTAGTATAGACGGAACATTTGCAATATATGGCAATAAACTTTTATATTTTATATATTTTCTTACCAATTTTAAGAAGTGTATATCTTTAAGTGGACTTTGATTCGTGTTGTAGGCTTTGTCAGCACACTTCATGCTTTCATATAAAAGGAGGATAACTCTATCAAGATGAAACAATTTAAACAATAAATAATAATTTTACAAGTTATTGGTAAAAACAAAATACTTTTCACACAACTATACTAAAATCTGTATAAAATATGAAAATTGCTTAAGATACAAACGTGAGTAATTACGAAATGTTATCAGTGTATATTGTCGCAAGATGACCCTAGTGGTTGGGACTAACTCAGAAAAGAATCAATGTCGGTGACTGCATTTACATAATTAAAATTATCAAGAAAAACAAGCGAATACACATATGCAATATGAAAAAGACTGTTCTCATGAACTTTTAAGACGTTCGTAGTATTATCACAAATACTGAATGTGTCGACTGACTCTATATGACACTAAAGTGTTGATGAAGTTACAACAATGTTGATTATCACAAACGTTACAAAGAATGATGCGCGAGAGCTCATGAATATGATGCGCGACTCCAATGATCTGTGATGGTCATCAAAAGCATTCTATAAGGGTTGATGATGCAATGAATATGATGACGCGATGATAACCTCCACTGAGGTTGTTGCTCTTATGAGAACCTGACCATGTTGTCCAGGTACGGGTACCGTCTCCACCGTTCGTTACGTTATGCGTTGATTCCCGTTGAATCACCTAGAGGGCATACACACCCTAAAGGCTTAGCTCCACACCGGGAGGCCTAGGCTGTAATAATACATACTTTTAGATGTCGGTTCATTAACACAACAATCTTATACAATTATCATTACATAAACAAATCATTATTTAGTAAATATATGTGAGCCACTCTCTAATTCTGATGTGTAGCAAAGTATACGTATTCTACAACACCGTGTATAAGCATCGGCATATATACAAGTCTATCATGTCACTGTTAACCAATGCACCTAATATACAACGTTATCAATTTAATAATGTATCACAATTAATGAGTTATACGCCTCGGCATACAAACGTGTATATCACCGGTAGCTAGTGTACTTCATATACAACGTTATCAATTTAATATTGTATTACAATCAATTAATGATCGACTACAGTAATTATATCTAATAAAGTTAACTTCAGAATCATATGCTAGTTGTATGAAGTTAATGTTTGAGAAACATATAAAAGCTAACCGGATGTAGCAACATCACGAAAGGAAATGGCGAAGCCCATTGAATACAAATGTACAATAAAATTTCATAAAATAGATATACTGACCACATATTGCCTGTGAATTTCACCCTTTCAGACCACTGCTCCAATCAAAGCAACTTTTTCAACATTCCGGGCCATGACTGGAAAACAATGCACTTTATAACCAAACGTTCCGCCCAAACCATCATTTCCCACGTTCTTTCCGTGACACACTTGGCAACAGACGCAATTTTCATATCTACCCGAAAGAACCCTTTAACAGTTTTGCCCTTTAGAGGGATAGATTGTAAAATACCTATACGTGTACCTGCATTAATGCACATATAAACTTATTGAACGGCCCTGCCGTATTGCCGTACTCCCCATACCGGCGCTATAAAAGTGCTCGCTTTTCCGTATCATGCAACTGGTGAATTTGTTTCAACTGAACAATGGATTAGCATGTGACTGTCAGATGTCGCCAAGTGCTTACAAGAGCCTACGACCAATAAGCTCTACCCGATATTATTTTGTAACATATATCCTGAAAGTACAGAACTTTTACTTTAAATCGTACTAACTCATGACTATAAATGCGTCATGGGGGAAGTAGTTTCAGTCCGAATAACGTCCAAAATGTCGGAATATAAAAGGGAATCGATACTAAAATATCACATTTTTTGTATAGCCTTCGTACAGGTAACATCGATAAATATACGAAGTCTGACTATAAAGTCTAAGATATGAAAAAAAAAATAAAAAAAATATATGACTATATTTAGCGGTGCGCGATGAACAAGGCACCTTGTGCTCTTATTTGGTCACATAGCATGTGCAAATAACCAATACACCAACGACATTTCTTGATACATTGTAGCATGTGACATCATCACTTAGTGTTGTACCATCAAGAAGATAAGAAAGAGTTGAAAGAATGTTTGCCCACCTTACAAACCCAGGTTGGTAGCACTAACTGACGAATGACTGCAAAGTGGTCACCCTTTGTAGATTCCCAGCATGGTGTATAACCTCCGAGAATTATGAAGATCGTATATCCATCGTCATGCTTGGCATGGTCTACTTTAATATACAGCAGTTTATGTTTTATATAAATCATTTAATCAGGTAAATCCATAGTATGACGCATTTTAATGCCTTATCATGTACATAAAATGACATGACAATCAGATGAGTGGTTTCTTTGAAATCGTGTTATTGTGCTCAAATCGAACATACTTTTAAAAATGACACGCAATCAGAGTCGTCCAAAATCAGTCTGATCTCATGTTTAAATCCAAAATCACAATGCCTCATCTCACTATCTATTCAGAGACAACATTTCTACTTCCAAAGACACCAATCTCTACATCGAAAACTCTGCTTTTAAAACAAACTAGTCCAAAATTTCATCTGTGCAGAAAGAGTGAAGCCAGTACAGAAGTAATACCGTGAAAGTAAGGAGGCGTTGTTTAAAAGAATAAAGTTGTTAAGTTATTCCTAGTTGTGGCTTTAGTACTCACCGCTGCGGGTTCGAATCCCAATGGGAGCCCGACTTGTAAGTGAGGAAGTGTCGATTCTTACGGATGGCGGGAGGTGTACTGTACTGGTTCTACAGGAAAAGTGGGTGGTCTGCCTCCACAACAAAATAATCGACCGTCATATATAACCTTACATGTGTTGAACATGACGTAAAACAACATACAAACATACAAATTATGGCTTTTGTAGAATACTGCTAAAGTCGGTGTTCTGAAAGGTATTGTATCTTACATTACTTCTCGTGAACATATAACCGAGCCTGCTATTGTCTTTTAGTTTACCATGGTAATATTAGTTGCTCCTATAGCGTCTCTTTTTCAGTATGTTCTCACTACACAATCTCTCAGCAACTTTATTTCAACAGTGACCCATAAAGGCCCGTTACGGAACCCTTTATCTGTCGTGGTCAAAGAAAAGCTGCAAACTTTTTAAAGTGCTCCCCAATGAGGAGAGTTTGCGATACAATAGTGCATAACATTCAAAATGGTGATATTCCCAAACGTCCATCTCGCATCCCAATCATCGAAACAAATCACTGGCGCGTAGAAAATGAAACGGAGAAAATATTTTTGTATTCTTTTTTATTTTTATGGGGGATTCATGATAGATTTGTTGGCATCCATTAGGGGTTATTTGTCGACATATAGAAACGGAATTCTGGCAGTCGGAGATTCATAACTTAAACCGCATATCTCTTTGTAAGCGAGTTTTTCTTTGTAATTCCATGATCATCATCAGATGGATATTTAGGGTATTCACGTGATCCAATTGAACGCAAGTCATCATTTACTCTATAATTAGACTATTGCACATCGTACGTGTACAGAGCACAATTATTTCCAGAAAACATTTTCTTACTCGGGACTAGAACTCAAGACCTTCTGGTTTTATTCACTGAGCTATATGGACAACAAGTATCGTTGACAACGACGAGTCAACAGAGTACCAGTTACCGCAGGCATACCACAAGGCCCAGTTCTAGGTCCAATCTTTTTCCTCACATATTTATGACCTATCGGATAACAACACATCAAATGAAAGACTGTTTGCAGATGATACCATTGTGTACCTGGCTGTCTTTAGTTTCCAAGATGCCCCAATTTCTGCAGCGGAACCTTGAAAAATTCCCCATATCCGAAAAAGAATGTGATATGGCGTTTAATCCAGGTAAGTGCACAGACATCCGTGTAACAAGATCAAAAACTCAAATTCCATCAACATACACATTGCACTCTGGAAAATATCGGCAGTGACAAATACCTGGGTGTCAATATAAGCAGTGATCTTACCTAGAACAATCATGTCAAAAATGTCAGAACTACAAACTGGAGATGAAATTGATGAAGAGATGCTAGTGGTAACAAAAGTATTACTCATATAAATATATATAATGTCACCAATATGCTTGACATGCTGAACTGACTGTGGATGAGTACTCCATCATCGGGCGAACTAGTGCTTTGTATGCAGTTGATCTTATGGCTAGGTTTATTACTTCTAGTATTGCGTTTAAAGAAGCATACTTACATGTTGCTTGAAGTACTGTAAGTGTGGTGTTACTGGTCCGATCCAGATGGTTTTCGAACTTGTCCGACCTTTCATTGATATTAACAATCTACCACAATTGACCTTTTTGATACGATCATTCCATGTAGTTTAACTACTTATGGTGACACTCAGGTACAAAATACAGTTTTTTCGTCTTTTCTACGCATCCGTAGCCAGGTCCTAAATGAGGTGAATCCCCAGTCCCACAGCAACGTGACATTACTGCGACAGAATATAGTTAGCTATAATTGGAAAGAAAAAGCGGGGCAAGAGCGCCTAAGCGTGTCTACGGCACAGAAAGGTTGTTTGTAAGCATTGAAAAACTTTACCATTTACCGTACCGTACCTTGCATAATGTTCGTCATCAAAAAACGCGTGCACTCAGCGTGGCTAAGCACAGTTTTGAATGGCATGCAATGTTGTCTCTCAGACGTTATCATTGTGTAGTTCTTTGAAAAGTATGCATATTGTCTCTAACTATGGCAGATAAAGGGTTCCGCTACGTGCCTTTATGGATCGCTGTTAAAATAAAGTTGCTGAGAGATTATAAAGTGAACAGGTGTCGTAAACAATGGATACGTGAAAAAACACTGAAAAAGAGACGCTTTAAAAGCAACGAATGTTAACATGATACAAGAGAAGAAAACAGCAGGCTCGGTTTTATTGATTGTGTTTATGATAATAAATACCCTTTAGACAACCTACCACAGGCTTTAGAAGTATTCTACTTCAGCCACAACTAGGAATAACGTTACACCACAACTTATTCTTTCAAACAACTTTTAATAAGCATTTGGTGACAAAAACTTTGTTTTTCTTATTTTCAGTGCGCTACTTCTGTACCGGCTTCTCTTCTTCTGTACTAATTCAATTGTGACCGATTTTGTGTTATTAACAGAGGCAGAGTTTTCGTGTAGTTTGGTGTCTTTGGTGAAATACATGTTGTCTCTGAAAATAAAGTTAGGCGAGATATTGTGATTTTGGATTTAAAGGGACACACGGCAATCCCGAAGTGTGTACAATGAATTAATTTCGCATCTTGACTGATTAATCCAGTACTATTTTGACTTAAAAACTGTTTGAATATATTTTAAATACCATTTTGAGTTTTCAATTTTCCTTCGTTATTCTACGATACTGTTAGGTATATTATTGATATATTAAAATTAAACACGTAGTTGATATTATGTAAAAAAAAAATAACGGGACGCCGTGAGTTTTTAAAAAATCAAGATTGCCGTGGGTCCCTTCAAACGTGAAATCAGGCTGATTTTGGACAATCTGACAGCTCGTCATTTTAAAATTAGGAATTTTATGTACATGATAAGGCTTTAAAAAGGAGTCTAACTATGGATTTACATTTTTGATTAATTGATAATATATATTTCTTACCTTGACAGTGCATTTTATTGCTCCACTTATTCTGTATCGGATGCTCCACTCATGGTAAAGACAGCTGTACCGTGAATGCCAGACAGCTGTACCATGAATGCGTTTAGCAGGCCCGGATACAGGAACTATGTATTTACATCTTTGATAAATTGTTTTATATAAGAAAACCACTCAAGTTCTTACCTTGACCGTGCATTCCTTTGCTCCACTAATTCTGTACCGGATGCTCCACAATGCGTTTAGCAGGCCTGTATACAGGAACTATGGATTTACATCTTTGATAAATTTATTTATATAAGAAAACCACTCAATTTCTTACCTTGACAGTGCATTTTATTGCTCCACTAATTCTGTACCGGATGCTCCACTCATACGTTTAGCAGGCCTGTATACAGGTACCATTGTCCTGCTTGTTCATGCATATTATTCTATTGCGCATTTGCCTTTGACGCAGTCTAAAAAGATCACGTTGAATAATCAGAACAGAACATACTTTTATTGACATGTGCGTTAAGTACATCATCATAACATATATACAACAATTACAAAATACATATTTAAATCACGTGTGCCGTACAAAGTATATGATTTATATACAGACATATATCAGCTCTAAAGAGGATGATCTATAAAGTGTTCACACATGCGTTATAGATATTCAATGTGACATCGCACATTTGAGATATGAAGCAAATTTAAAAAGAATCATTTTGTTTTCAGTTTGCAATAATTCGATGAATTTAAACATACTTGGTCTATTACGATAATATTGTGCTATGTATTTCCTCCTTATATGGGAGTAACATGGGCATTTTAGAATGAAATGAAACTCATCTTCAATATCTTGAGTATTACAATATTGACAAAAGCGTCCATTTCTTTCAATCCTATTGATACCATATCGACCTGCTTGAATTCTTAGAGAATATGACGATAACCTTATTCTACTTACTAAACTTCTTAGATCGTATGGCAATACATTTAAATATATTTCATAATGAAAATGATTTTTCACATTGTTATACAAATCTAAGACACCAGAATTTTGTTTATCAGCATACCACTTTTGCAAAAAACAATCGATTATTCTTTGTTTGAATACAAATACAAATGACTTACAAACAAATGTATCATGGTTATCGCAAACCCAATTGAAACCATATTCATACAGTAACGTTTTAACATTAGATAACCAGTTCTTTTTGCCATTAATACAGTCGTCACAGGCCATATTATAAACATGTTTGAATGTAATATTATCAGCATGTAACAACTTAAACCAATACTTAACAATTTTAACATATCGTGAAAAATATACAAAGGATAACGTCCCAATTCACCGTAAACAGCAGCTGTACAAGTACTTACTTTAATATGGTGGCATATTTCTGCCACGAGATAGCTAGATAATTTATCGTGTATTTTTCGCGATAATGTTACATTTTCTCTTTAATTTTCAACAATTTTATCTAACAAAACTTGCTGCAATACTGCCCACTTCTGTATTCACGTTAGCAAAATAGTTAACATTTGAAATTTTCTTTTCGTAATAATTCTGACTAATTATCATGAAAATTCACGTTACTATTTTGTAAATATTTGTAGTTAACTCAATAACATTATTTATCGCGAAACCAGAACTATCATGATCAGTAGTATCGCGGTATTTAACAAGATAACTGAGAGATTTTCGTGAAAATTCAATCACTATCTCGAAGATTATATATTTTTAACCACAATGCATTTCTATAAATACAGTCATATGCTTTTTTAAGGTCAACAAATACACAATACAACCTTTTATTCTCACTTACATATTTCTGAATAACGGTTAACAACACAAATAATGCATCAACGGTAGATCTTCCTTTTCTAAATCCAAATTGCGCATCAGACAGTGTATTCTTTTCATCACAAAAAGTAACTATACGTTTACACAATATCGATGTAAACAGTTTAGATAAACAGCTGACTAATGTAATACCCCTGTAGTTGTATCTCCGTAATAAAACGAGGAAGTACTTGCATTCATTGCGTATCTTCATATTACACAAGGTATTTTAACCTAAAATATATTTAGATATGCCAGAATTAAAATGCGTATTTGTGATAGCATGTTTCCTGACCAGTTGTCATGGAAACGAGTCGTGTAGCAATCTGGATTTGAAGGCGTTGATGGTAAGTAAATCTACAATTTCTACATTGCCGTCATGAAACAATTAAATGGATCATAACGTTGTTTTATTATGGTGGCTGATTTCTGCCATTGTTTCGTCTTTTCGTTTTTATGTTATTTCGCCGCGAAAAAAAAGACAGGACAAAAGGAGACAGAACGAAAAGACGACACATTCAGTGCGAAAAGACGAGATCACGACAGAGCAAACGAATGACAGAAAAGACGATATTTCAAAGGCGAAAAGACGACAGAACATCACGCGATAAAACGAAAAGACGACACTTCAGCCGCGAAAAGACGACATTTTATGTTTTATGTTGGTCATTGTGACCATTTCATGATGACTACTGGAAGTCTGGACAATTTTGAATTGTTGGGGAAATGGGTCAAAAGGATAGGTAGTGTGCATACTGTATGTCCTATAAATAATAAACGGCGGGTTTCGGAGATATTTTCACGGCGAAATAACGACAGAACGAAAAGACGACATTTGAAAATTAAGCGAAAAGACGACAGAACGTTACACAAAATAACTAAAAGACTACAATATAAAATGTCGTCTTTTCCCAGCTGAAGTGTCGTTTTTTCGTGTGTGTGTGTGTGTGTGTTTGTGGTGGTGGGTTGGTTGTGGGGGTAGGGGGGTGGGGGTGTAGTGGGGGAGTTGAGTGGCGTTCGGTCGTCTTTTCGTCTGTGAAATGTTATTTTTTGTTCTGTCGTCTTTTTGCACTGAATATGTCGTCTTTTGTTTTCGCCGTCTTTTCGTTATGTCGGCTTTATCACGGCGAAATAATGAAATGATAAAATGGCAGATATCAGCCACCATAGTTATTTAGATGCATGTCTTGTTTCTTTCTGTTTGTGAAAAGCCGCGACGTGGCCTTATGGTTGGTCGTTAGTTTAATCCCCCGCCGGGTCATACCGAAGACTTCGTCAACATTGTACGAGTCTTGCTTGACACCCGGCATATAAAGGCTAGCTCTATGATACAAAGGCTAGTTCTGTGATACAAAGGCTAGTTCTGTGATATGATATAAAGGCTAGTTCTGTGACATAAAGGCTAGTTCTGTGATAACATAAAGGCTTGTTCTGTGATATGATACAAAGGCTAGTTTTGTGATATAAAATAAAGGCTAGTTCTGTGACATAAAGGCTAGTTCTGTGACATAAAGTCTAGTTCTGTGATATAAAGGCTAGTTCTGCGATATAAGGCTAGTTCTGTGATATAAAGGCTAGTTCTGTGATAACATAAAGGCTAGTTCTGTGATATAAAGTCTAGTGCTGTGACATAAAGGCTAGTTCTGTGGTATAAAGGCTAGTTCTGTGATAACATAAAGGCTAGTTCTGTGATATAAAGGCTAGTTATGTGACATAAAGGCTAGTTCTGTGATATAAAGGCTAGTTCTGCGACATAAAGGCTAGTTCTGTGACATAAAGGCTAGTTCTGTGATATCATAACGGCTAGTTCTGTGATATAAAGGCTAGTTATGTGACATAAAGGCTAGTTCTGTGATATAAAGGCTAGTTCTGTGATATAAAGGCTAGTTCTGTGATTTAAAGGCCAGTTCTGTGACGGTTCGGCCCGATATAAGTGTAATGAGACGGGGTGTGGTATCATCTCATATGTCTACTGCGTGGTATATGCCAGTGTGGCAACACTATAAAGTTGAGCATTATGCTCACTGATACAAGTAAATGACTGAAATATTGTTAAATATTGTTAAAAGCGACGTGAACCACATACATATACACAATTTATATGTTATATATTTCCTTTGTCTTTATGTCGGCTCATATTTCACTAGGGGTATACCCATTGTAACTTACCTGTACAAATCGATATTCTTTTGTGTGAATAATGAACAAACATTGCTGAATATCCTTGTTCTTGTTCTGTTCCTTGTTCGAAATTTTTGTCAGATGCATACGCAAGAATTGGAGGGACATTTGGTGCTTAATACCTGACTTAATGTTTATAACATAATACTTAATACTTACACGTGAAAGTAATACTTAATACATATAACTTAATACTTATAAGTTAAAGTAATAATTAATACTTATAACTTAATACTTACACGTGAAAGTAATACTTAATACATATAACTTAATACGTATAAGTTAAAGTAATAATTAATACTTATAACTTAATACTTACAAGTTAAAATAATGATTAAATACTTTTAACTACTTATTAATAATACTTTTCTTTTAAGTGAAACTAATACTTAATACGAATAACTTAATACTTACAAGTGACAATAATATTTAATACATGTAACTTAATACTTACAAATGAAAGTAATGCTTAACACGCATACCTTAATATGTGTAAGTGAAAGTAATGCTTAACACGTATACCTTAATATGTGTAGGTGAAAGTAATGCTTAACACGTATACCTTAATATGTGTAGGTATACCTTAATATGTGTAGGTGAAAGTAATGCTTAACACGTATACCTTAATATGTGTAGGTGAAAGTAATGCTTAACACGTATACCTTAATATGTGTAGGTATACCTTAATATGTGTAGGTGAAAGTAATGCTTAACACGTATACCTTAATATGTGTAGGTATACCTTAATATGTGTAGGTGAAAGTAATGCTTAACACGTATACCTTAATATGTGTAAGTGAAAGTAATACTTAATACTTATAACTTAATACGTAATACTTCTAACTAAACCTTTGTATAAGGCCACAAAAGAGGCTACATTTCTACTATTCATGATTATCAATTTTGGTGGTGTTAATTTTTGCTATTTGATACCATCGGAATTGTTATTTTTTGATTGTGGGCGTAAATAACATTGCAATATCTAATAACTGAATATTGTTTGCCTATATAACAATTGCAGTCTAGAAGTAGAGCAATTCGGTGGCGTGCCTTAGCGTATCCCAGCTCTTTTTAATTATTGGCATGTCTTTACACTTGAGCCAGTGATAACACAGTGAAAGTTTAAAGTCGGTATTGCAAACGAAGAAACAGGAAAAATACTAAGTTCTACATATTGACCCGTCCCCCACCAACTACGATGACCCTTATTCATTTTTGCGTCAGTGCACTCCTGTTGCAATGGCATTCGATTAATAAGCAACATGACCCTATTTGGAAAAATATATATATATTTGACCCCGCCTACGCCCCCCAAGTCCAGACCTCAGGGATTGACCCAGGGACACCACGCGAAAAAACGTTACATATGTATTGACCCTTGAGGCAACGATAATATATACATCCACTTGCACATCTACACATACATTCCAATCATATGAAACGTATAAAATGTCTAACAAACAAAAAATACAAGTAATATGGTGGCTGATTTCTGCCATTTGTCGTCTTTTTGTCTTTTCGTTATATCGCCCCCCAAAAGAGGACAGAACGAAAAGAGGACAGGACGAAAAGACGACAAATGCAGCTCGAA
Source organism: Cyrtodaria siliqua (assembly GCA_037043455.1). Classification (NCBI taxonomy): domain Eukaryota; kingdom Metazoa; phylum Mollusca; class Bivalvia; order Adapedonta; family Hiatellidae; genus Cyrtodaria; species Cyrtodaria siliqua. The sequence goes on along the minus strand of JAWPHD010014190.1, from coordinate 8,434 downwards.
AAGACGACAGAACGAGAAGACGACAAAACGACAGAACGAAAAGACGCCATTTCAAGGGCGTAAAGACGACAGAACGCCACGTGAAAAACGAAAATACGACACTTCAGCCGCGAAAAGACGCCATTTGATATTGTCGTCTTTTTGTTATTTTGTGTGGCCTTCTGTCGTCTTTTCGCCCTTGAAATGGCGTCTTTTCGTTCTGTCGTTCTGTCGTCTTTTCGTTATGTCGTCTTTTCGCGCTGCATTTGTCGTATTTTTGTCCTGTCGTCTTTTTGTTATGTCGTCTTTTTGGGGGCGATTTAACGAAAAGACGACAAATGGCAGAAATCAGCCACCATAAGTAAGGCCACACCAAATTAATATATTGTCAGTCGGATTTCTCGTCCCAATTAGTTTCTGAACCACACAAAATATAGTTTTTAAAAAAGCTCGCACGTATTTGAAAAGTATTATCGTTTTGGGGGGTGACTATGACAATCGTGTTGGGGGTGACGATGACAACACAATAACGAAATAATATTCGAGTCAATAAGTCACCTTCATCTCTGTGCTGTGTCCTTGATAACACATGAAGAGTCTCTAGATGGGACGTTGCATAATTTGGCGTACCTCTTGAAAATATATATTTTATGCAAGACCTCTGTTCCTAACCTTCGACATGCCAAATGACTAATAACCCCACTTCATTTTCTCGCTTTTAATTAACTCATTACCGCAGTTTTTCAGTACGTTCAGTACGTTCATTAATTGGTATATGCAAGGGGTCATATAAGCTGTGTTTTAGTTTCGTATCGGGTAGATCGGAGCGTTTAATGTCCCCGCCAAAATTGGTGGGAGCTATATTCTTTTGGCCTTGTCCGTTCGTCCGTCGTTTTTGCTCATATTCTCAAAATGATTTCACAATTTACTTTCATATTTTATTTGTTGCTTACTCAGTCGTATCAAAATATTCCGTCATATTTCTGATCACCTGCGACCACAAGGTCAAGGTCACAAACTTGGAAGTTTTGCGTTTAGTTCAGCTTTCAGTAAAATGTTAAAGTTACATTATTTTGTTCCTAATATTCTCAAACTGCTTTCACGAATTACTTTCGTATTTTATTTGTTGATCAGTAAGGTCGTACAAAAACATTCCGTCATATGTCTGATCATATGCAACCACAAGGTCAAGGTCACACACTTGGAAGTGTTGCGCTTAGGTCTGCTTTCAGTAAAATGTTTAAGTTACATTTTTGGTCATATTCTCAAAATATTTTCACGAATTACTTTCGTATTATATTTGTTGATTACTAAGGTCGTACAAAAACATTCCATCATGTTTCTAATCACCCGAGACCACAAGGTCAAGGTCACACACTAGGAAGTTTTGTGTTTAGGTCTGCTTTCAGTAAAATTTTAAACGTTATATGTTTGCTATTATTCTCAGATTTCTTTCTTGTACTGCATTGATATTTTGTTTGCTGATTACTAAGATCGTACAAAAACATTCCATCATATGGGAGATCATCTGCGACGATAAGGTCAAGTAGACACACCTTTTTTGCGTTTTGGAAGGGTCGTTCAAATGCAAATGTAAAAAATATTCTTCAAGCTCATATATTGTCTTTTTTTAATGTGGCCGATCTAACAGATCTCTTCCAACTTTCAGCAACATGATCGCTAGCCAAAGTTGTTAATACCCGTTTTAATCCTGATGTGATGGGATGCGATGTGATGCGATGTGATGTGATGTGATATTATCAAAGATAAATTTGATTCATAAAGACACAAATGTGTGTGTACTTCTATCATAGAGAGAAACATGTATTTTATATACTGATATTCACATGTCAAATTACATGCACTGAATGTTCTTCAGCGGGGGCATTAATCGGATATTCGACATTTCTTGTTTATATCTGGACAGGCTGTGCTTTAAAATAACTATATTTGTTGAGTCTTATATTTTGAATAAGGAATATGAAATTCTTTTTTATTAGTTATTTGAATAAGAAATGAGAAGCCGTTCCTTATACTTTATTCGAATAAATAACGAAAAAGGAATCAAAGTACTCATCGGAAATAGTGTGATTATGTGTGCATTTTCTAAGACAAACAATGAAAATAATGATTATGTCAGGTATAAACCAAAGCCATGAAATGGGCCTGTACGTTTAAATAGTATGTGTCTTAAATTCGTATGGCTATACAGTTGAATCATATCAAAGTATTGACATGACTTCCCATTTTGCTGTTGTAAAAAGTCGCCCCGACAAGAAAATCAGTAGTGTTATTACTTACTGATCCGTTCGGATCATCAAGCCCAATCTGTGTGGCTTTAAAGAAGAATACCGATTAAGACGGTACTAGGAGGCGTGAGAGGTGTTGCACTTTACATTACCTCCCATGAACAGACTCAATAAAACCGAGACTGCTACTTTTTTCTTTTGTTTGGTTTTGTTGATTCCAAGGGATCCCCTTTTCAGTGTTTATTGACATTCACACTAGCGTTTGTTTAAAGTACTGTGTGGCGGCTGTAAAATGTCGCCCCGACTCCAAATCAGTAGTGTTATTTCTTACTGGTCCTTTTGGATACCGCTTAAGTCGGCACTAGGGGCACGAGAGGTGTTGCACCTTATATTATCTCTCATGAACAGACTCAATAAAACTCTTCTGCTACTTTTTTACTCGTTTGTGTTTGTTGATTCCAACGAATCCCGTATATAGTTACATCATCAATAAATAAAATGCTTAAATTAATAAATAACAGTTAATACATTTAAAGGGGATACTTCGGGATTTTCGATGGGGAATAGGGGTCCGACTTGAAATTGGTAAATAATGATATGTTCCATTGTAAAGGGCCAAAACATAATGAATGAGCCTTAAAAGTACCCGTTATTTACAAGCAAATTCATGTTTCACAGTAATATGTGCTATCCTAGGTTACTCACCAGGTAATATGTGCTATCCTAGGTTACTCACCAGGTAATATGTGCTATCCTAGGTTACTCACCAGGGTTAATTAAAACATGTTATGCCCGATTTCAATCAAATCTATGGCGGATTCAAATTTAAGACCTGTTGCTAACACCATATTTTGATGTATATGATGTTTTTATCAAGAACTGGAACCTTTTAATTGTTTTAGTTTTTTTTCTAGATGTACCCCCTTTAATGTGTACGTAAATATTTCTGTTAGCGTAGAACTGAACACCTTAACCGGCGCAAGGTGATTCAGACTAGTTTAAGGAAAGCCCACCATATCACATTTATAATGTCACAACTAATTGTCTATACTTCGAAACAAAATGGCGACATGAAGATTTATTTCGTCGTCAGTATTACATTAATGCTATTATAGGTCAGACTCTTATTATAGGTCAGACTGCGAGTCTTGTCGACGGAATTTCATGACTTTGTGATCGAGACAAAACGCATGATGCAAGAGAAAGAAAACCAGATAGATGACCTGCAGAGACAGTTGAATAATAGCAATCAACAAATCAGTGCTCTGAAAAGGGACATCCTCGGTAAGGCAACTTACTTCCATAAACTAACTTATATATTTAAAGGGGGTACAGTTGTTTAAAACATTTTAAAAAGTATGAAATTACCAATTTCAACCGTGAAATAGTTATAGATATAGTTGGAGCATAAATGTTTCCTATAATACAGCTCAATAATTAAAAATTATAAATTATAAAATGTCTTAAAAGTCCATAGAGAAATCCCCAAGTTATAAATAGCTGTCCCGCAGAGCAAATCGGCGATATCTACAGATGTCGCTCGCTAAATGCAATACACTGCGATTTATTTTACCGCCAAATTTAAAATAACTATCCCTGGCGCCTCACCATAGTCAGGAAATACTTTCTTCGGGTCGTCTATTTTTTATGTTCAGCGTAATTTCTTTTGTTTTTTTATGGCTCATTTAGTTTATTTTTATCAATTAAATACATAAATAATGTATTTGAACAATTCTAAAAAATAATACCAATCCTGATATACTTCCTTTAACACTGATACATTGTAACTGATGGCCCAAGTGTTCAAAGATCGGATAGCTAAATCCTTGGTTAGGATAAATTTTCAAAGAACATTTTCTCATAAATATATGTTTTGTAATACCAAAACATTTTAATTTCCATTTCTTCTTAACATAATACTTTCACATGCTAAGTTTCCGGTAGAAATATTCATTTATCTATCAGAAATTCAGAGAGATTTGCAATTTTGACATAATAATTTATCCAAATCACTAAGAGATGATTATTGATGATTATTTTAACTAGAAACATTGCATTTAAATATTTCAAATAATCATCAATAATGATTTACAAATAAGATTATGTAAGTTTTGGAGAAAAACAAACACTTTATGCTTAAAATTGGTTAGGAGATGTTAAAGATGTATAACTCAATGTAATAGTGTGGTGGGTAGTGACAAACTTAAGTCACAATTTGACCAAACTTGGTAGAGGACAGTGATCATATGCTACATCATGGACCTATATACATGTAGACCTATATACATGTGGACCTATATACATGTGAACCTGTATACATGTGGATCTATATACATGTGGACCTGTATACATGTAGACCTGTATACATGTGGACCTATATACATGTGGATCTATATACGTGTGGACCTATATACGTGTGGACCTATATACATGTGGACCTATATACGTGTGGACCTATATACATGTGGACCTATATACGTGTGGACCTGTATACATGTGGACCTGTATACATGTGGACCTGTAAACATGTGGACCTATATACGTGTGGACCTATATACGTGTGGACCTATATACATGTGGACCTATATACGTGTGGACCTATATAAAGGTAGCCCTATTTACATGTGGACCTGTATACATGTGGACCTGTATAGGTGCGAACATATATACGTGTGGATCTGTATGCCTGTGGACCTATATATATGTGGACCTTTATACATGTGGACATGAATACATGTGGACTTATATACATGTGGAGTTATATACATGTTGACATGTATACATGTGGACCTGTATACATGTGGACCTGTATACGTGTGGACCTGTATACATGTGGACCTATATACATGTGGACCTATATACATGTAGACCTATATGTATGCATGTGGACCTATATACATGTAGACCTGTATACATGTGGACCTATATACATGTGGACCTGTATACATGTGGAACTGTATACATGTGGACCTATATACATGTAGACCTGTATACATGTGGACCTATATACATGTGGACCTGTATATATGTGGACCTATATACATGTGGACCTATATATATGCATGTGGACCTATATACATGTGGACCTGTATACATGTGGACCTGTATACATGTAGACCTGTATACATGTGGACCTGTATACATGTAGACCTGTATACATGTGGATCTATATACATGTGGACCTATATACATGTGGATCTATATACATGTGGACCTATATACATGTGGACCTATATATATGCATGTGGACCTATATACGTGTGGACCTGTATACGTGTGGACCTGTATACATGTGGACCTATATACGTGTGGACCTGTATACGTGTGGACCTGTTTACATGTGGACCTATATACATATGGACCTGTATACATGTGGACCTATATACATGTAGACCTATATACATGTGGACCTGTATACATGTGGACCTGTATACGTGCGAACATATATACGTGTGGACCTGTATGCCTGTGGACCTATATACATGTGGACCTTTATACATGTGGACATGTATACATGTGGACTTATATACATGTGGACCTATATACATGTTGACATGTATACATGTGGACCTGTATACATGTGGACCTGTATACGTGTGGACCTGTTTACATGTGGACCTATATACATGTGGACCTATATGTATGCATGTGGACCTATATACATGTAGACCTGTATACATGTGGACCTGTATACATGTGGAACTGTATACATGTGGACCTATATACATGTAGACCTGTATACATGTGGACCTATATACATGTGGACCTGTATATATGTGGACCTATATACATGTGGACCTATATATATGCATGTGGACCTATATACATGTGGACCTGTATACATGTGGACCTGTATACATGTGGACCTGTATACATGTAGACCTATATACATGTGGACCTATATATATGCATGTGGACCTATATATATGCATGTGGACCTATATACGTGTGGACCTGTATACGTGTGGACCTGTATACATGTGGACCTATATACGTGTGGACCTGTATACGTATGGACCTGTATACATGTGGACCTATATACATATGGACCTGTATACATGTGGACCTATATACATGTAGACCTATAAACATGTGGACCTGTATACATGTGGACCTGTATACGTGCGAACATATATACGTGTGGACCTGTATGCCTGTGGACCTATATACATGTGGACCTTTATACATGTGGACATGTATACATGTGGACTTATATACATGTGGACATATATACATGTTGACATGTATACTTGTGGACCTGTATACATGTGGACCTGTATACGTGTGGACCTGTTTACATGTGGACCTATATACATGTGGACCTAAATACATGTAGACCTATATGTATGCATGTGGACCTATATACATGTAGACCTGTATACATGTGGACCTATATACATGTGGACCTGTGTACATGTGGAACTGTATACATGTGGACCTATATACATGTAGACCTGTATACATGTGGACCTATATACATGTGGACCTATATACATGTGGACCTATATATATGCATGTGGACCTATATACATGTGGACCTGTATACATGTTGACCTGTATACATGTGGATCTGTATACATGTAGACATGTATACATGTGGACCTATATACATGTGGACCTGTATACATGTAGACCTGTATATATGTGGACCAATATACATGTGGACCTGTATACATGTGGACCTATATACATGTGGACCTATATACGTGTGGACCTATATACGTGTAGACCTGTATACATGTGGACCTGTATACATGTGGACATATATACATGTGGACCTGTATACATGTGGACCTATATACATGTGGACCTATATACATGTGGACCTGTATACATGTGGACCTATATACATGTGGACCTGTATACATGTGGACCTGTAAACATGTGGACCTATATACGTGTGAACCTATATACGTGTGGACCTATATACATGTGGACCTATATACGTGCGGACCTATATAAAGGTAGCCCTATTTACATGTGGACCTGTATACATGTGGACCTGTATACGTGCGAACATATATACGTGTGGACCTGTATGCCTGTGGACCTATATACATGTAGACCTACATACATGTGGATCTATATACATGTGGACCTATATACATGTGGACCTATATACATGTGGACCTGTATACATGTGGACCTATATACATGTAGACCTATATATATACATGTAGACCTATATACGTGTGGACCTGTATACATGTGGACCTGTATACATGTGGACCTTTATACATGTAGACATATATACATGTGGATCTATATACATGTGGACCTATATACATGTGGACCTATATACATGTAGACCTATATACATGTGGATCTATATACATGTGGACATATATACATGTGGATATATATACATGTGGACCTATATACATGTGGACCTATATACATGTAGACCTATATACATGTGGATCTATATACATGTGGACCTATATACATGTGGATATATATACATGTGGACCTATATACATGTAGACCTATATACATGTGGACCTTTATACATGTGGACCTATATATATGCATGTGGACCTATATACGTGTGGACCTGTATACGTGTGGACCTGTATACATGTTGACCTATATACGTGTGAACCTGTATACGTGTGGACCTGTATACATGTGGACCTATATACATATGGACCTGTATACATGTGGACCTATATACATGTAGACCTATATACATGTGGACCTGTATACATGTGGACCTATATACATGTAGACCTATATATATACATGTAGACCTATATACGTGTGGACCTGTATACATGTGGACCTGTATACATGTGGACCTACATACATGTAGACCTATATACATGTGGACCTATGTACATGTGGACCTATATACATGTAGACCTATATATATGCATGTGGACCTATATACATGTAGACCTATATACATGTAGACTTATATACTTGTGGAACTATATACATGTAGACCTATATACATGTATATAGGTCCATAATGATAGCTATATTATAAGTCACATTATAAACTGTTTAACGGAGCACGTGACTGTTTTCTTTTCTTTAGATATGCCAAACAAGGACAATAACATTTCCACACAGGCCGTTGCATTTAAGGCTCGTACTGTAAAAAACAAGTCACCCACACCTGGCGAACACATGATATATACACAGACGATCCTGAACAAAGGTGATGGTTACGACAACGAGTCGGGCTACTTTACTGCACCAAC